>CM076577.1:259859191-260151824 GCA_034641835.2 Pinus albicaulis | reverse complement strand
TTTCTCAGGGCAAGTATGCCCGGGAGATTCTGGAGAGGTTCAACATGCAAGGCTGCAAGCCTGTTGACACTCCTCTTCCTGGTGGTTGGAGGAAGGAGGATGCTACTTCAGCGGAGGTAGTGGATGCCACTGTCTATCGACAGTTGGTGGGGTCGCTTATGTGTCTGGTCAATACACGACCCGATATATGCTATGCAGTTAACCAGCTTTCGCAAGCTATGGTTAAGCCTACCAAGCTCTTTTGGAAGGCAGGCAAGCATGTATTGCGCTATATTAGAAGCACATCGGGATATGGTCTATGGTACAGACAGGAGGATGGAGCGAAGCTTTCTGGCTTCACTGATGCAGATTGGGCAGGGAGTCCAACGGACCGGAAGAGCACTTCTGGAGGAGTTTCCAGCATTGGGTCGACAGCAGTTTCCTGGTACAGCAGGAAGCAGAGATCCGTGGCACTCAGTTCAGCAGAGGCCGAGTACATGGCAGCTAGCTTGGCTGCATGCGAGGCTATTTGGATGAGGAAGATCCTCGCGGGTTTGTTCAGGTTGCATTTGGAGCCTACAGTGATCTACTGTGATAACCAGAGCTGCATCAAGCTCTCGGCTAATCCAGTATTTCATGATAGGTCCAAACATATCGACATCAGGTACCATCACATCAGAGATTGTGTTCAGCGGAGAATCATGATGCTTTCATATGTTCCCACGGAGGATCAGGATGCCGACATCCTGACGAAGGCGCTCACCGGGAGCAAGTTCGAATTCCACAGAGGCAGGATAGGGATTGCAGATAATCCATATCTTGCTGAGAGGGAGTGTTGAGAATGCAGCAAGATGATGGAGCTTAGTGAAATGAAGTCGCCTTCACTAAGTGGGCCCGCAGGCAAATTCTGGCGCAAAGTCTATTTTTAGACTATGTCTATGTTTAGACATACGGAGCATGGTTCGGGGATTCCAGTTTGAGATTCTTGGAGTATGCGACATGTTGGTAAAAATAGATGAGACTCTATTTTTAGGTCAAAAGAGGTCGAAGTCTATTTTTAGACTACCTCTCCTAAAAATATGGAAGTCAAATATTATTTACCCTTAATATTTGGACTCTCGCTAACGATTAATACTCTCTTGGCGCACTTCAGTTTGAGTCATGGAGGTGGCTCATGCAACTGACACAAGGAATCACGTGGTTCCTAGGGTTTGATGGCATATTGCATGGTTTACTTCAGTTAGACTTCAGTGGCAGAAGTTTTGGAGGAGTTAACGGGACAAATAGTGGAGTTGTGTTCTATTTATTTCAGTTGAACTAGTTGAGATTAGTTAACTAGCTAATCAACTAGATATGAGTGGAGTTAATTAAATATTATTTAATTCATTAATTAGTAACTCATTAGTCAACTCAAGAACACATCGGTTCACTACGTTGCATGATCGGTTCGGTGGAGACAGTGAAAGAGGTAGATGAAAGGGTGAGTACAGCTATCAGTTGGAGGATCAGTTGTGCATGAGATTTGCACCACACTTGGAGGATTTGTCCATGACAATTGCGCAGTGAAGCCAAGGAGATTCGAACCTTGGATCTCTATATAGACAGGGCTGGATTGTGCAATAGAGGCAAGGCAATTGGCGGGGAGTTTTGAACCAGTAACCTGTTCAAAACTGAGCTAGTTTGTGAGTAACTGTATGAGAAAGTACTGAGTACTTGTGAGGAGTATTGTACTGATTTTGTTACTTGATTTCTCCATTATAATATACACATATAGCTGCGGGGTTTTCAGCTATAGGCTTTCCCCATACATACTGAGTTAATGTGTGATTGATTGATGTGCGATCACTTCTATTTTTTCCGTATGTGACAATTAATTGTAGATGAGATTATGTGTTATGCATGCAATTCGAAATTGATGTGTAATCGGGTTAATATCCATTGAATAAGTGATTTATTCAGCTAATTTCTACATTAGGTTCTCAATATGACCCATCTACCATGAGTATCATGTGTTACTAATCACACGCTTTAATATTCCAATTAACACTCATTGCATGAGATGATGCTCAAAAAAATTGGAACAACCAAAATGTGTAGAAATTATATAGAAACTCTATACAATGATTTTTGTTATCATCCATAACCTTTCAGTTTGTTAAACATGTCAAGTTTGTAATTAGATTAGTTAGGGGTCTAATAAAAATCATGAAATGATCATTTTTATGATATGGTGTGAGTTTTAAGGTTACCTTAAGT
Source organism: Pinus albicaulis (assembly GCA_034641835.2). NCBI lineage: Eukaryota > Viridiplantae > Streptophyta > Pinopsida > Pinales > Pinaceae > Pinus > Pinus albicaulis. The sequence goes on along the minus strand of CM076577.1, from coordinate 260,149,589 downwards.
TGTTAGGGGATGTATTTAATTCATGTCAAAGGGAAAAATTCGAATTTGATACTCAAATCAATCAAACTTGTCAAATATGGCCACCTGTTGGAGTTTTCCTGAGTTCGTAGCACATTTATTGCAAATTTAACAGATTTTGCTGCGAAATCACCTAATAAATCCACAGTGAATCTAACACCTGTTAAACTGAACTCACTTTGGATTTCTGTTTTTCTGCAACGGTTTTTGTAAATTGATGAGTTGTAAAATTATGAGTGGTTGGAGGTCATGTTGGTCAGGTTAGGGTCATCATTAAAGGTTTTGAGCACATTTTTTCATCAATTACCGTCGTTTTACGAATTTCTTCTCATTATCTTTCCTTATTTAGCTTTCATTCTCCACATTCTTCTCTTCCATCCTTGTAAGATGCTACTCAAACAGCTCCATGTCTCTATTCTCCATTTAGAGTCGAGGTGTTGCCATACCATCCTCTTAATCCCCAAGCATCTTGTTGTCATCAAGTCTTGATTGTGCAGAAGTGAGTTTCTAGAAGAGGCCAGCACTGCAAACAACGAAGCATGGCTACGCAGAGGAAGACAAATAAAGGAGGCCTACCATTCAGATATGAGCCTGTAAATGCAAAATTAATCATGGAAGATCCCAGTTTCATGGAGGCTTTCACAAAAGCAGGGTGCATGTAGTTTTTCCAAAGACTACAGGGTCATCATATACAGGTTTCATAGGATTTTTCACTGAATTTCAAGGGAACTTCTACAAAGGTGGGTATCCTCCATTTGTCAGTTTCACCTAATAGAATTTCCCAAGTAACAGGATTCCCCAGTACAGGAGAAGAGTGGTTTAAAGCCACGAAATTCAATTTACAAATTTGTGATGATTGTTTGAAACTTGAGCATGTAGGGATAAATATGACTGTATGGATTCCTAGAACTTGTCTCAAAGACAACTATTCTAAACTACTGATGGTGATACAGAAGTACTTTACCTGCGAGGGTAGGTTTCATACGATCTACCTATATCACTTCAAGTTGCTGCTTCGTTTCATAGGTAAATAGCTAATGGATATCCTTTTCTATCTTTTTAGAAGTCTTGGAAAAATGCAAGATAAAGTGCAGGGTAGGCATGAAAGAAGTGAAACTTCTATTTTTCACCGTGGATTAATCAAATTGCTATTGCTGGAAGAACTAAACAGACTGAAGAGATTGGGGAACCTTTTTATTTATGAGTGGCTATTAAATAGATTCTCCAACTCCAAAGAAAACTCCTAAGTCCAAGACTGTTACTCCTAGACAAAATATGGATACCATTACAGAGACAGAAGGTGATCATCAAGAAGGTTTGCAGCCTTCAGCTAAACCCATGGAGATAGAGACTGAATTCATTCAAGAGGCAGCACCTCAGACAACATCTAGCAAACATGTTATATAATCTGCTACAATCAGCAAGTCCAAACCTGTTGCAAAAAGGCCTAAAAGAAGCACAAAAGACTCCACTGGAGATAAAGATAGGCTTGAAGATATTTTACAAGCGATAAACATTGAAGAGACTCCTGTAGTGAAACCGGTAGAGGTAAAAGGATCCAAAACTAAAAAGAAGGGTCTCACTGCCAAGAAGTTAGATTTCTCTACTGAAGATTCAGGTTTTTTGTTTAAATCTAGAAAACCTCTCACCAGATTATAGAGTGTTGAGGTTATTAAAGATGACAGCAAGTAGCGAAAGAAAGATAAAGGAAAAATGCCATTGGTGGAAGAAATCATAAATTTGTCTCCTAATGAGATAGATATTACTAAGAGAAAGAAAGGTAAATCCAAAAGGAAGGTTCAGAAGGATTCTAAGGTAGATTTACTGAAAGAACAACTCAAAGATGAAGAAGAAATTGTCAAATAGAGGAAAGGTAAAGAAAAGGTCACAGAGAAAACTGAAGGGAAGCTTCTTAAAGACAGCTAAGGGAGGCTAGAGAAGAGCTGATTGAAATGAAGATGGAGCTGGAGAAATACAAACTAGATATATAGTTGATAAATGAGGTGGAAAAGAGAGTAACTGATCAGGTTTCCTTTTTTGAAGAATCCCTTGCAAAGGCCAAGAAATTGCTGAAAAGAACCCAACCTTTGCGCATCATGATGAAACATACAAGGCAACAGAACTTATGGTTGCAGGCACAAAGAAAGAATATTAAGAGGAAAGTTAAAGCATTGAAGGAACAAATGGAAATGGTGAAAGTTGAATTAGAGAAGAAGGGTTTGAAAATGAAGGTTGTAGAGGAACCTATTGAAGCTACTCATGAATAAACTACAGCTAAATGAAGAGGTAACAATGAAAAACAGATCTTTTTTGTCTTATTTCATCATATATCACCCTCAAATACAGTCATGGACATTTTCTAGGGCTAAAATCCAAATTCTATGAAGTCTGTGGGAGATTATGAAATTTTGCAACGTGTCCCAAACTTGAAGCCCAGTTTTTGCTGCAAAATTGTTGAAGATGTTTTTTTGGTTCAAAACCACCAATTTTGACTTGGTTGAAGAGCATTAAAGCCTGTATTTAAATGTTTTTGACCACTCAACACCATCCACTGGTCAGAAGTAGCAAGTGTATAGCACAAGTGACCTAAGTTGCTTCGCTACAGAATCTCGCTACAAAAGTGCCTAAAAGCTCTGTTTTTGTAGCAAAGTATGTTTTTGGAAATGTTAGAAGGATAAGGAAATTTTCCAAGGTTTTTTTCCATATGAAATGTCAAAGAGTATCAAAGGAGAGATTTTCTGAATGGAAACACTCATCACAAGGGTGGTTTGGAGATGCCAACTCATCATGTTGCCCCATCATCAACATGACAGTTTATAATCAGAATCGGAAGAACAGTTCCTAAATTCCAGCCACTATGTTTTATTGTTAAATCATGTGTTATGCCACCTCATAAGGCTTCTCTTTCAATAAATCCTTTCTATGTATGGAGTTTTAATAGTTATTTAAGGTAATAATGAGTGAAATACTCGTATTAGGTTCTAATTCTCGAAAACGGAATTATCTCTACTTTTCCTCCTTGTAATCAGTTGTTAGTTAGATTAGGTGTCCTTGAAGTTATTCGGTGGTCTAGCCCAACTAGAAAACATGATCTAATGGTATCTAATTCTATAAATAGTGAGAGGAAAGAGTTTGGGAAGTTTGGGAGATGGTTACTTGACATTACCATTGTTGTAATATTTTGATATCAGTAATATATAGTTGCAGCAGCCTATTTCAGACCTGTTATTCTTCTCTGTATTCTTATGTATGTTTATTCTATCAGTCTTTTACTTTATCTCCAGTATTCTAGTTGTATATTCACTTGGAATTCATGATTACATGCTCCAACTTCCTGTATACTCCTAGTATGTTGTAAATGTCAAGATTTATTAGTTTGCTTATGTATAATCACTTGGCATTCATGGTGACATGCTCCAACTTCCTGTATGCATATAGCTTGTTGTTTTATTCTTCATGTGTGGTTTTATAAGAATAAAATTGCCTCAGCTTCCAGGAGATAAAATTGACTTGTGACTTATTTTTCATATTGACTCCATAAGCCCAATGGTAGTTATTGGTTTACATATTTCACCTACACAAAAACAACACATTCAATCCAATTCAAAGTTAGCCATCTACTTTTAAGTTATTCATTGAATATCATTTATCCTTTTGAGAGAGCCCTCTCAAAATAGAAAGGCTAATTTCCAGTTACAAGTTGGTTTTAAATAGTTACTCCAAGTTGACCATTGAAGTAGCCCAACAGGACTCAATTTGGTGATAACATTTTGGCGTCGTTGCCGAGGACGAAGGTGTAAATTTTCCCTGGGAAGAATGAAAAAGTTTCAGTTATAAGGTCTGAGAGAAGCAGACACTTAGGCACATATTGGTTGTATTTATGCTCTGGCGACTTCACACATCAAATAATCAATTGGAAGGTGACACCACTACTTGAAGATCAGTAGCTTCATGAAGTTCCAAGATGATTTCCATTGCAAGAATGAATGTCGGGTATGCCCCTATGAATCAGTCTCACATCCCTGGTTTTCCAAATCCTATGCCAAAAGTCAATTGGTTAACTTATCTTCCCATATTTAAAGATGAAAAGAAAGACAATGTTGTTCTTCACTTGGTTAGATTCCATATGCATGTATGCAGAATTAAGGTTCAGTTTCATGAGGATTGTCTCATGAAGATGTTTATGGTCACTTTAGAGGGAAAAGCATTGTCTTGGTACGAAAGCCTGCCAAATGGTTCCTTACATTCTCTTGCTGATTTCCATGTTGCATTTTATGAGATGTATAAAGAATGTCATTCTTCCTTATTGCTGGTCAAAGACTGTTGTAAACATTTTCTGAGTTTTATTGGATACTTGAATAATTGTTATGAAGATGATGAGTTCATGGATGAGGAAATTTTCAAGGCCCTTCATGAGAATCCCTTTCATCACCAAGAAGAAAGGGTAGCCTATCTATTGGATGAAAATGAAACCCAGCAGGAGTTTATTTATGGCAATCATGTTACATGTTCTGAGTTTGATGAACATTTGCAGCAGAATTGGCATTCTTTTGATAATCAGGAATATGAGAATCATTTCCAACAGCAGGAGGAAATAATGGAAGATAATTGCTATAATCCTCACGTGAAGGAAGAAATGTATTCTCCATGTCGTTCCTTGCATCAACTTACAACAAATGAAGGAAATTTTGACAAGAAAATTTTAGACAATCAGATGGATATGCTTGTTGAATCATATGAAGAGTTACCTTTAGAAATTCCTGTGGTACATGATGAGGCACTTCCTTTTGAAAGTGTCCAAGAATACTTCAAGTTTTTCTTTCTCCCAAATGAAAATAATGATCAACAGATTGCTTATTTTTTATTTGAGAATGATCACAAGAGTTATAATGAAGAATTTGAACAAGGAACATACTTACTCATATTTTCTTGTTGATCAACAATAACTATTTGTGCATGCTCTCAAATATCCTTTCACAACTCTGCTGGAATCTTCTATAGAAATGAATTTCATAATGATCTTCAGTTGTGTAGACAAATTCATATGGTGGAACAAGTTGTCATCTCTCAGGAATGGCTTTATGATTAGAGAAGTGGAATGTTCGTTCCAATCCAGTACTCAACTTCTTGATTGGATTCATTGGAAGTGTGAGATCACTTGATTCAGCTTTTATGTTGAACAAGTGGAGTAGGATCATTTGTATATAAATAAGTTTGAAGATCAAGCATTTTTTCAGTTTCAGTTTTAAATTCAGCATGTGTACTTGCAGTTCTTTAGCAGTTATTGGTTTTTCAGTGCCAAGGTTACAGGTCAGAACAGGTTGCAAAATTTCATTTTGAAGATCGGAGCAGCCCAATGGAGGTGGCACTGGAACTACTAGTTCTTTGTTGTACCATAGGGGTACACCATCCCCAGTGGAGCCACTGTTATCATCCATAACCTTTCAGTTTGCTAAACATGTCAAGTTTGTAAGTAGATTGTTTAGGGGTCTAATAAAAATCATGAAATGATAATTTTTGTGATATGGTGTGAGTTTTTACGTTACCTTAAGATGTTATGGATGTATTTAAGTCATGTCAAAGGGAAAAATTCGAATTTGATACTCAAATCAGTCAAACTTGTCAAATCTGACCACCTGTCGGAGTTTTCCGTAGCACATTTAGTGCAAATTTAACAGATTTCGCTGCGAAATCACATAATAAATCCACAGCAAATCTAACACCTGTTAAACTGAACTCATTGCGGATTTAGGTTTTTCTATAATGGTTTCTGTAAATTGATGACTTGTCAAATTATGAGTGGTTTGAGGTCATGTTGGTCAAGTTAGGGTCATTATTAAAGGTTTTGAGCACGTTTGTTCATCAATTATCGTCCTTTTACAAATTTCTTCTCATTATCTATCCTTATTTAGCTTTCATTCTCCACATTCTTCTCTTCCGTCATTGCAAGATGCTACTCAAACATCTTGATGTCTCTGTTCTCCATTTAGAGTCTAGGTGTTGTCATACCAGCCTCTTAATCCCCAAGCATCTTGCTGTCATCAAGTCTTGACTGCGCAGGTGTGAGTTTCTAAAAGAGGCCAGCGCTACAAACAAAGAAGCATGGCTATGCATAAGAAGACAAATAAAGGAGGCCTACCATTCATATATGAGCCTATAAATCCAAAATTAATCATGGAAGATCCCAGTTTCATGGAGGCTTTCACAAAATCAGGGTGCATGTAGTTTTTCCAAAGACTACAGGGTCATCATATACAGGTTTCACAGGATTTTGCATTGAATTTCAAGGGAACTTCTACAAATGTGGGTATCCTCCTTTTGTCAGTTTCATCTGATAGCATTTCCCAAGCAACAGGAATCCCTTGGACAGGAGAAGAGTGGTTTAAAGCCACGAAATTCAATTTACAAATTTGTGATGATTTTCTGAAACCTGAGCATGTAGGGATAAATATGACTGTAGGGATTCCTAGAACTTGTCTCAAAGACAACTATTCTAAACTATTGATGGTGATACAGAAGTACTTTACCTGCGAGGGTAGGTTTCATACGATCTACCTATATCACTTCAATTTGCTACTTCATTTCAAAGGTAAACATCTAATGGATATCCCTTTCTATCTTTTTAGAAGTCTTGGAAAAATGTCAGATAAAGTGCAGGGTAGGCCTGAAAGAAGTGAAACTTCTATTTTTCACCATGGATTATTCAAATTTCTAGTGCTGGAAGAACTGAACAGACTGAACAAAGATTGGACAACCTTTTTATTTATTAGTGGCTATGAAGTAGATGCTCCAACTCCAAATAAAAGTCTTAAGTCCAAGATTGTTACTCCTAGACAAAAGACAAATACCATTGCAGGGACAGAAGGTGATCTTCAAGAAGGTTTGAAACCTTTAGCTAAAGCCATGGAGATAGAGACCGAATTCATTCAAGGGGCAGCACCTCAGCCAGCATCTAGCAAACATGTTATAAAATCTTCTACAATCAGCAAGTCCAAACTTGTTGCAAAAAGGCCTAAAAGAATCACAAAGGACTCCATTGGAGTTAAAGGTAGGCTTGAATATATTTTACAACCGATAGATATTGAAGAGACTCCTGTAGTGAAACCAATAGAGGTAAAAGGATCCAAAACTAAAAAGAAGGGTCTCACTACCAAGAAGTTAGATTTCTCTACTGAATATTTAGGTTTTCTATTTAAACCTAGAAGACCTCTCACCAGATCACAGAGCGTTGAGGTTATTAAAGATGACAGCAAGCAGCAGAAGAAAGATAAAGGAAAAATGTCATTGGTGGAAGAAATCATAGATTTGTCTTCTACTGAGACAGACATTACTAAGGGAAAGAAAGGTAAATCCAAAAGGAAGGTTCAGAAGGAGTCAGAGGTAGATTTACTGAAAGAACAACTCAAAGATGAATAAAGATGACAGCAAGCAGCAGAAGAAAGATAAAGGAAAAATGCCATTGGTGGAAGAAATCATATATTTGTCTCCTACTGAGACAGACATTACTAAGGGAAAGAAAGGTAAATCCAAAAGGAAGGTTCAGAAGGAGTCTGAGGTAGATTTACTGAAATAACAACTCAAATATAAAGAAGAAATTGTCAAACAAAGGAAAGGTAAAGAAAAGGTCGCGAAGAAAACTTAAAGGGAGCTTCTTAAAGAACAGCTAAGGGAGGCTAGAGAATAGCTGATTGAAACGAAGATGGAGCTGGAGAAATACAAACAAGATATATAGTTGTTAGATGAGGTGGAAAAGAGAGTAACTGATCAGGTTACCTTTTTGGAAGAATCCCTCACAAAGGCCAAGAAATTACTGAAAAGAACCCAACCTTTGCACATCATGATGAAACATACAAGGCAAAAGAACTTATGGTTGTAGGCACAAAGAAAGAAACTTAAGAGGCAAGTCAAAGAATTGAAGGAACAAATGGAAATGGTGAAATTTGAATTAGAGAATAAGGGTTTGAAAATGAAGGTTGTAGAGGAACCTATTGAAGCTACCCATGAATAAGTTGTTGCTAAATGAAGAGGTAATAATGAAAAACAGATCTTTTTTGTCTTATTTCATCATATATCACCCTCAAATACACTCATGGAAATTTTCTACGCCTAAAATCCAAATTCTGTGAATTTTGTGGGAGATTAGGCAATTCTGCAGCGTGTATTTAAATGTTTTTGACTACTCAACACCATCCACTAGTCAGAAGTAGCAGGTGTATAGCACAAGTGACCTAAGTTGCTTCGCTATAGAATTTCGCTGTGAAAGTGCCTTAAAGCTCTGTTTTTGCAGCAAAGTAAGTTTTTGGAAATGTCTGAAGGATAAGGAAATTTTCCAAGGTTTTTTGCCATATGAAATGTTAAAGAGTATCAGAGGAGAGATTTCTGAATGGAAACACTCATCACAAGGATAGTTTGGAGATGCCAACTCATCATGCTGCCACATCATCAACATGACAGTTTATAATCAAAATCTGAAGAACAGTTCCTAAATTCCAGCCATTATGCTTTATTGTTAAATCATGTTTTCTGCTACTTCATAAGGCTGCTCTTTCTATAAAGCCTTTCTATGTATGGAGTTTTAATAGTTAGTTAAGGTAATAATGAGTGAAAGACTCCTATTAGGTTTCTAATTCTCGAAAATAGAATTATCTCTACTTTTCTTCCTTGTAATCAGTTGTTAGTTAGATTAGGTGTCCTTGAAGGTATTTGGTGGTCTAGCCCAGCTGGTAGACATGATGTAAAGGTCTCTAATTCTATAAATAGTGAGAGGAAAGAGTTTGAGAGGGTTAGGAGATGGTTACTTGACACTACCACTGTTTTAATATTTTGATATCAGTAATATATAGTTGCAGCAGCCTATTTCGGACCTGATATTCTTCTCTGTATTCTTATGTATGTTTTCTCTATCATTATTTTACTTTATCTCCAGTATTCTAGTTGTATATTCACATAGAATTCATGATTACATGCTCCAACTTCATGTATACTCCTAGTCTGCTATAAATGTCAAGATTTGCATACGTATAATCACTTGGAATTCATGGTGACATGCTCCAACTTCCTGTATGCTTATAGCTTGTTGTTTTATTCTTCATGTGTGGTTTTATAAGAATACAATTGCCTCAACTTACACAAGATAAGTTGACTTGTGACTTATTTTTCATATTGACTCCATAAGCCCAATGGTAGTTATTGGTTTACATCTTTCACCTACACAAAAACAACACATTCAATCCAATTCAGAGTTAGCCATGTACTTTTAAGTTATTCATTGAATATCATTTATCCATTTGAGGGATCCCTCTCAAACTGGAAAGGCTAATTTCTAGTTACAAGTTGGTTTGAAATAGTTACTCCAAGTTGACCATTGAAGCATCCCAACAGCACTCAATTTGGTGATAACAGATTCAATCCGATCATGTAATGTACTAAAAGAAGATATTGTATCCTTCTACTATATTTGCGGAATATAAAACACGATCACTCAATCACATGCAAGTAAGAGAAAGGAAATTATCGATCACGCAACACAAGATGTTCTTGTGGAAAGCACCTGCTCAAAACCCCTCTATCATATATTGTACATAGTCAAAGTATCATGAAACAATACAATTATTTCTCACACCGAGAAAATCTTGCACTCTATTGATCATCTCACCCTGATCCTTCTCAAAACTGACTAGCAATTCTCAGGAAAAATTGACCAACACTTAGCCAATTCTCAACCTCTGCATAGCCCAACCTTGCTCACGAAATCCCTGGGAAATTAATCCCTATTAAATAGGATAATCAACCTTCCTTGACCGTGCAATCCATCATGAACCTTCCTGCCACGTTATAATTGTGCCTGGGCAATTTGCTAATAATACAACTGATAGTTAACTTCCCTTTAACCTCTATCTCAACTGGGTGGTCATAAGAATTGAAATGCATGCAGCTAATAATAGTGAATCATTAGTTATCTGATAGATCACTACTTGTGAATTAAATTTAATTTAATTCACTTGACCTCTCACTAATTCACCACTCAGCTAGAACTAGTTAAATTGATTTTAACTCAATTAATTTGTGTTAACTAAGTACACATGCATTAAACTAATGCATTAACTGCAACTAGACCCCAAAAATAATAGAATCACTCTACATGCCTCACCTTTGACCCTCAACTCGAATTTCTTGAGCTAGCTCAGTATTTCTGACTTAGTTAACTAATACAAGTTGTTATGAGATGAAATTACAATTTAATTTCCAATTTATTCAAGTGATAAATAAATTAGACACCCACATTTAGCACTAGTGTGTAACTGAATTCTTCACTCATGTGTGACTGGAATCCCACACCAGTTATGTGATCAATTTTTGTCCTTTCTAGATGCCAATTTCACTGTTTCTTGTTGAAAATTTCAACACTCCCTCTCAACAAGAAAGGAATTCAATCTATCCTGATCCGGTACCTTTGGAATGTTCTGCATGTAACACTTCTCTAGTGTTGTTTGCACATGTAACTCCTGAAACTGAATAGCCTACGAAAAATTGAATCAGTATAATGCATTTTTCATTTCCAACTGCTGCTAGCCATTACACATGTCTATTGGATTTTCTGCGTTGTTGGTGACATCTGCATCCATGCACTCTGCACTGTTGCCAACTCTAATCTGTGCTCCAGTATATGACATCTGTTACTCTGATTTCTGTCTTCCTGAAATTTGACTACATCAATCTAACCTATCCTTGCTACTATTGTTTTACTTTTGACTCCTCATAGCCAGGTTCGATCCATGAGACACACCATCTCAATGTACCCTGCCCAAATTTCTTCTTGGGATCATATCTGCACATCGCCCCACCTCACACCTGGAGTTATAGCTACATGTACTCCCTCTACCCATCTGGCTTGAAATTTCCCCCTCGTGGAGGTCTCTGCTTGAGTGGACTCTTCCACTTGGTCTCCTCTCTACTTCTACAATTGTGGCTGCTCCACAACCTTCGGAGATTGCTTCTGAGGCTGCATGTTGAGAGATAAGTGCTCCCTCTCAATTACCAAGTCATTAACCACTGCTTTTCTCCTCAAAGCTTTGCATGCATCCTCAACCTCAAGAGAATATAGGTTCTTAAATCTTAAACCAATCTGCTTCACTTGTCTCGTGGCTATGTGTTTAAGGAACACCTTTCCTTTTCTAAACATCACCTCGTAACTACGGTCTTCCAATATCACTACGGAGATAAGAATCTTCCTTAGGCATGGAACATGAAAAACATCTGCTAGTTTGAGAGGGGAGCTAGACTCCCTTTGAAAGGTAAATTTAACTATGGCAGTCGCGTTATACATCCCATCATCTCCAAACTCTATGTTATGATGGAGGTCCTTCTCCTCCAAGTCATTGAAGAGATACATATTCCCCATCATATGGAACGAGGCATTGTTGTCTAGATACCACATGCATCCCATTACATTGTTGGCCATGCATGCAATGAGAGTAAAATCAAGCTCAAACTGTGAATCCAACGCTTCACCTGCTGCAACTGCAGGCTCCTTCTTACTTGCCTTCTTCTATGGAAAATTTGAAGCATAGTGCCCATGCTTGTGACAGTGAAAACATCCGAACTTGGACAAGTATCTCTTTCCCTCTTCACCTTGGTATTTCTTTCCCTTGGATTTCTTTCCTTTTCTGACCAATGCACAATCTTCTTCTCTATTGGTGTTGGAGGTCCTGTCTCTGGTGCTCCGCCTTATCTCTTCTATTACCAAGTCAAACCACAAACTCTCCCAGTATGGTAACTTCTCCCTCCCATTTACAGAGTCCTAGTAACTATGCCAACTCTTGGGAATGCCTAGAAGTGCTAGGCTCACCAAGTCATCATCGGCTACGGTCACACCAACACTTCCAAGCTCATCTCAACATTGAGTGAACTTCTCCAAGTATGTTGGTATCGTCTCGCCCTCCTCCTTTTTGATCTTTCTGAGCTTGTCCTTCAGTGCTAACTTCCTTTGGTCGTTGTTGTTCTAAAACAAATCTGTCAAGGCCTTCCACATAGCATATGGAGTCGCCTTCCCATGGAGACTCGAGACAATATGATCTCGAAATACCTCTAACAAGATACTTCTTGCCTTTGCTACCTTCTTCTGCCATGAATCAAGAAGTTGGGCATTTGCTGCTGCAAGCTTGGGAATGTCAATGTCTATGAATTCCTTCAACCTGTTGTCCTCCAAAACTACCTCCATCCTCCCTCGAGTGCATATTTGAGTCTCGAGCCATTCAAAGACATCTTGATCTGCTGTTGGACCCTGAAGAATAAATCTACAAATTTGAAACTGCTCAAGACAAACTCAATTTCCTCTCTTCTATTGTGATTTTTGGTGCTCTGATACCATTTAAAAATTATATACAAACTCTATACCAATGGATTCAATATGATCATTTAATGTACTAAAACAAGATACTGAATCCTTCTACTATATTTGTGTAATATAAAACACGATCGCTCAATCACATGCAAGTAAGAGAAAGGAAATTATCAATCACACAACACAAGATGTTCTTGGGGAAAGAATCTACTCAAAACCCCTCTATAATATATTGTACATAGTCAAAGAATCATGAAATAATACAATGCTTTCTTACACCGAGAAAATCATGCACTCTACCGATCGCCTCACCCTAATCCTGCTCAAAACTATCTAGCAATTCTCAGGCAAAATTGGCCAACACTTATCCAATTTTCAGCCTCCGCTTAGCCTAGCCTTGCTCAGGTAATACCTAGGATATTAATCCCTATTAAATAGGATAATTAACCTTCCTTGACTGTGCAATCCATCATGAGCCTTCCTGTGACTTTATAATTGCGCCCGAGAAATTTGCTAATAATACAACTGATAGTTAACTTCTCTTTAACCTCTGTCTTAACTGGGTCGTCATCAGAATTGACATGCATGCAGCTAATAATATCAAATCATCAGTTATTTGATAGATCACTACTTGGTAATTAAATCTAATTTAATTCACTTGACCTTTCACTAATTCATCACTCAATTAGAACTAGCTAAACTAATTTCAACTCAATTAATTTGACCTAACTGATTACGCATGCATTAAAATAATGCATTAACTACAACTGGACCCCCAAAATAATATAATCACTCTACATGCCTCACCTTTGACCCTCAACTCAAATTTATTGAGCTAACTTAGTCTTTCTGACTTAGTTAACTGATACAAGTTGTTATGAGATGAAATTACAATTTAATTTCCAATTTATTTAAGGGATAAATAAATTAGACACCCACATTTAGTGCTAGTGTGTAACTGAATTCCTCACTCATGTGTGACTAGAATCCCACACCAGTTATGTGGTCAAATTTTGTCCTTTCTGGATGCCAATTTCACTATTTCTTGTTGCAAATTTCAACAAAATGAATTACACAAAGTCAATCATCATCTCCATAATTTACATATGAAAACCAAGAATTATTAAAAAAACCAACTCACTTTAATATAATAATACTTATAAAAACATAATTATAATTAAAACACGTTTAAACTTGATTTTTCAAAAAGTCAACCACAATTAATTTACTAATATGTTTCCAAACCATTGTAAATATTTTAGAAGGTAAATATTCAATTCCAAACTCCCCTCTCTTATTTTAAGTACATAAAAGCTTATGCAATTAAACATTATAATGTCATTTTAAAAATTCCCTGAATAGAATAACCTTGACACTATTTATCATTTAAAGATAGGACTTGAGTGTTGAAGCATCATAAAATATTTATTTGTGAGAGTAATTATGTACAAAGTATTGAATAGATGAGCTCCTTAGATTAATGAGTTGACCCTTTACGTGGTTGGAGATGCCCACTATTTTTTATTGAACTAGATATAAACAGGGAAGATACTCTGCTCTAAGCGAAGAAGTCATGAATTGAGTCCCACAGTAGTTCCTACCTAATGGAACCCTAACCCAGTGGTACTTTGTCCCTCCACTCACTACCCACTGCCTGTTGTATGGTGGCATGAAACAAGAGTGTTGATGGAGGAGAAGTTGAACATGTCCTGGTTTGATCTAAGTGGATATTGGTGGACGCTCGCCTATTCCACTTGGCCATCACCATTATTTCTTTCAGTCTTTCAGTTTCCTTAATTTTAGCACAGTTTACTATTTTTGGCAGTTTTTCAAGCCCATAACTTCTAGATCTGTTTTGAGGCCCTAAATGACGTTTTTTTGGAAAACAGGCAAACATTAGCATATAACTATTGTTTACAATATAAAGTTGTATTCCTCGGATATATTTTTCTGACAAAGTATCGTGCACGTCAAACAGAGATTGTATGCTAAATTTATGATCTCCAAAAGTTGATGTACCAATTTGCTCCAACGAGGCCCATAGTTTTGGCGCTTCATCTCCTAGGGTTAGGTTTTTGGATTTTGAGGCGTTCCATTGTTTCTCAATAATAAATAGGCCTTTGAGACTCATTGTAACACAATTTAGAGGCATGTGTCCCAACTCTTCTCAAAGATAAGCTACCATCACCCATGCCAATTTATTTCCATTCTGTAAGCATATTTTAGTTCTTTGAGATTAATGGAATAAAGTTTTATTTATGTTGTATTTATGTTTGTATGGTTATAGATGTATTTTGTTTTTTTCTTATATAATTATGTATCAGTGGCATAAGAGCGGTCTACTCTTTCTGTCTTTTTCTTTACATGTCCCCGACGAGGTCAAGGTATAAGGATTCAGGGCTCGAATTGGTTGAACCTTTGCAAGATCAACCTCGCAAACCCTGACGACCTCCCATGGAGGAAAAAAATAAAGACGACGGAGCAAGAGATCCTTTCAAAATATTGCTCAAAGAAGCCCTCGAGCGACAGAGGAATGCGATGATGGATATCTTTGCCTAGATCCTTCAGCGGCTACCCACAAGGAATGCATATTCATCCAACATCCACTTTGGAGGTGCCACGCCCTTTAAGGAATAATTTAACTTTGAAATCCCCATATTTGAAGGCCAGATAGATGCAGATAACGTAGTTAAATGGCTAAATCTATTAGAAGAATATTTTTCGGTTCATGATTTTTCCAATCGAGAAAATATTAATTTTTCACTCCTGAAATTCGCCCCCCATGTCAAGGCCTGGTGCGAAACCTACTGTGAGAAAAGGGACAAGAGGGAACCCCCAATATTTTCATCCACGCCCACTTGGAATTATTTATTTGACGCCAATAAGGAGCAGTATTACCCTGTTGAGAGTTATGAATATAAATACATAAAGTAGACGACCATGTGGTAGGGAAGGGACCAAGACGTGCCAGAGTTCACAAATATTTTTCATACCCTTCGCACGAAGTTGGGTATCAAGGATTCTTAGTGGAATTTGATACTCAAGTATATCGTTTATCTACACAATTAAATCCAGGATGAGATGGAGCTCCTAGACATCTCCTCGCTTGACGCCACCTATCGATACATTGTTAAGATGAAGCACAAATTTAAATAGAAGAAGCGATACTTTGGATCTACGAATCTTAATCAAGGGAAAGGGGCCCCCAAACCACACAAAAAAAAAGGAAAAATCCAAGGTGATGAAAACCAAGACAACCTTCCAAAGCCGCAAGCAAAGAATAACACCACGAAGACAAAGAAGAACATAGAAATATGGTGTGAGTTCCATAAGAGCCCCACTCACAACACGAGTGAGTGTCGGGCCAAGTAGTCACTGGTGGTCGAGCTAAAGGATTCCGAAACGGATGCATGTTTCAACTTTGATTTTCAACCAAACAAAGGGAATGACAAAGGGAAGCATTTTATTGACGCAAAACCTACTGCCACTGTTGCCACCACCAAGATCCAAAATATTGATCCTGAAGATCCAAAGGAGGGGGAGTGCCTCTTCCACTCATAGTTATGGGTGAAGGTTTCTCCACTGCAGTTCATTGTCGGCATCGGGATCCAAAATAACCTCATTTATGCAGAGGTCATGAAGCAGCTAGGCCTACCGACCATAAGACACCCGCAGTCATACACCATCAGGTGGCTTCACCAAGAACAAGATCTTCGCATCAGCCAAGAGTGTCATATTCCCTACAACATCTAGCCCTCCACATATGAGGTAGTGTGTGATGTTTCTCCTCTTCAATTTTTTGATGTATTGTTAGGCCAAACATACTTGTGTAAGAATCATGTTGTGTAAGAGTCTAGGCCTCGCACTATTATTATTACTTTAGGCTATAAGTTATACAGGCTACCGGAAGTAGCACCGCCTAACGCCATCTCTTTCATCTTTGCGAATAATGCAGTAATATCATTTCCCAAACCAGGAAATTTTTCTTCCTTATGATTCGCCCACATGCCAAGAAGAAAGTTGTGGCCACATCCAAGGCCTCCAGATAGGGCTCCTTCGCACGACAACAACAAATGGACAAGGTCGTGGAGGAGTACAAAGACATCTTCGCCTTACCATAGGGGTAACCCTACAGTGTCAGTTCAAGCACTCCATCGATCTGACCTCAAGTGTGTCACTACACAATGGACTGATTTATCGATGCTCTATTCTGGAGATCGATCAAGCAAATTAAGGAGTTGTTATAGAAAGGGAACATCGCGCCAAGTTCATCACCCTGTGGGTGCCCTATCATGTTGGTATAGAAGAAGGATGGGACCTTTTGGACCAACTCAAGGGAGCCAAGTATTTTAGCAAGATTGACCTGAAGTCTGGTTAGCACCAGGTACCAATCAAACGCTCCTATGTGTGGAAGACTGCATTTAAATCCAAGGAGGACCTTTTTGAATGATTAGTCATGCCTTTCGGGTTGAAAAATTCCCCTGCAACCTTCATGAGGTTGATGGACAACATCTTATGGCCCTTAACCAACTCATTTGTGGTAGTGTATCTCAATGACATCCTGATCTTCAGCTAGAGTTGGGAAGACAACCTCCACCATATTCGACAAGTCCTCCAAACCTCGCGACAACACAAATTGTGTGTCAATATCGAGAAATACACTTTTTGTATGACCCACGTTCGATACTTAGGGTACATCATTGATGAGTGGGGTTTGAATGTGGACCCAACCAAGATACAAGTTATTCAATATTGGCCAGCCCCAGCCCCTCTAACAGACCTCCGCAACTTTATGTGTCTTACCAATTTCTACCGTAGGTTCATGTTGGGGTTCTCTCATATCACTTGGCCTTTGATTCAAGTCACTAACGGTGGAGTGAAAGAAAATTTATTTTGGTTTGAATTCCAATAGAAGGCATTTTCTGAGTTGAAGCATCGCCTCTACTCTGCACCAGTGCTCACATTACCAAACCTGCAACAACCATTTAATATTGAGACAAATGCCTTTGACTAAGTTATTAGTGTAGTTCTTAATCAACATGGGCATCTAGTGGAATATCACAATGAGACACTTTTAGACACCCCCTGGAAGTGTTGAAATTTGCAACAAGAAATAGTGAAATTGGCATCCAAAAACAACATCCAGAAAATGGCATCCAGAAATGGCTACCATGGAGGCTTTTGATTTAATTATTTCTTAATTAAATTAGAAAAAATGTGTGTCAAATTTATTTATCCCTTAAATAAATTGGACAATAAATTGTAATCTTATCTCATAATCACTTGTAATAGTTAACTGAGTGTGATAAACTCAGTTAGCTGATGAAATTCGAGTTGAGGGTGGTTGGTGAGGCATGTAGAGTGGTTCTATTTGTTTTACAGTTAGCGTATTAGTTTAATGCGTGAGAAATCAGTTAACTCAATTAAGTGAGTTAAAATCAGTTTAACTAGTTGTAACTGATTGTTAGACTAGTGAGAGGTCAAGTGAATTAAATGAGATTTAATTCACATGCAGTGATATGTCAAGTGATTGATGATTTACTATTAATAGTTGCATGCATGTCAGTTTTGATGAAGACCCAATTGAGACAGAGGTTAAAGGGAAGTTATCTATCAGTTGTATATAGAGAAAATTTCCCGGGAACAATTATATACACCATAGGATGCCCATGATGTGTTGCGCAGTCAAGGAAGGCTAATTATCCTAATTAATAGGGATTAATTGCCTAGGGATTGCGTGAGAAAGGCAGGCTGAAAACAAGCTGAGAATTGGCTAAGTGTTGGACCAATTTTGTCTGGATCAATGTGAGACAGTCAGGATAGTGCAGCAAACTATTGTGAGAAGAGTACATTGTATTGTTTCATGATTCCTTGGTTCATTATACAATAGATATAGATGGGTTTTGAGTAGCAATATTGCCCCAGGAAAAATATCAGTGCTGTTGATTAATTTGATTCTTTCTTTTACTTGGTGTGATTGTGCGATAGTGTTTATTTTCCGAAATTAATTTGTAGAAGGATTTACTATCTTACTTTAGCATATTGCATTATCGGATTGAATCCATTGGTATACATATTGTTTGTATAATTTCTACATGATATCAGAGCGCCAAAAATCACTATAGTGGAGAAGAAATTGAGTTTGTGTTGAACAGTATTCAAACTTGCAGATACTTTTGTTGGTGCAATAAGTGGATCAAGATGGCTTTCAGTGGATTAAGATTGGAATATGCACTTGAGGGTAGTTCTAACTATATCACATGGAAAGACAGAATGGAGGCAGTTCTGGAGGACAACGGGTTGAAAGAATTCATTGATAATGATATTCCCAAGGCCACAGTAGCAGACGCTACTCTTCTTGATTCTTGGCAAAAGAAGGTAGCAAGGGCGAGGAGGATCTTATTAGAGGGAGTTCGAGATCACATTGTCTCGAGTCTCCATGGCAAGGTGACTCCATATTCTCTGTGGAAGGCCTTGACAGATCTATTTCAGAACAACAACGACCAAAGGAAGTTGGCGTTGAAGGACAAGCTCAATAAAATCAAGGAGGAGGAGGGCGAGACAGTACCAACATACTTAGTGAAGTTCACTAAATGTCGAGATGATCTTGGAAGTGTTGTTGTGACCATAGCAGATGATGACTTGGTGAGCCTAGCACTTCTAGGCCTTCCCAAGAGCTGGCATAGTTACCAGAACTCGGTGAATGGGAGGGATAAGTTACCAGATTGGGAGCGACTTTGGCCAGATTTGGTACAAAAGAATTTAGGCGGAATACCAAGGATGGATCCTCATCTATTACTAATGATGAGTAAGATCATTCCTTGGCTAGTAAGGCAAAGAATGCCAAGGGAAATAAATCCCAAGGCGAAGCAAGCATGAAAGACTTGTCCAAGATCATATGTTTTCACTGTCACGAGCATGGGCACTATGCTGCAAATTCTCCACAAAAGAAGGAAAGCAAGAAGGAGCCTACAGTTGCAGCAGGTGAAGCATTGGCTTCATATTTCGAGCTTGATTTTACTCTCATTGCATGCATGGCTAGCAGTGTAATGGGATGCATGTGGTATCTAGACAGTAGTGCCTCGTTCCATATGACGGGGGATAGAGAACTCTTCAGTGACTTGGAGGAGAAGGACCTCCAATAGAACATAGAGTTTAGAGATGACGAGAGGTATAGTGGTACCAGCATAGGTACAGTTACCTTTCAGAGGGAGAATGGCTCTCATCTCAAACTAGCATATGTTTTGTATGTTCCAAGCCTAAGGAAGAATCGTGTCTCCGTAGTGGTATTGGAAGACCGTGGTTATGAGGTGATGTTTAGAAAAGGAAAAGTTTTCCTTAAACACATAGCCACGGGACAAGTGAAGTAGATAGATTCAAGAGTCAAGAACCTTTATGCTCTCTAGGTGGAGGATGCATGCAAGGCTTTGAGGAACAAATCAATGGTTAATGACTTGGTGGTTGAGAGGGAGCAATTATTTCTCAACATGCAGCCTCAAAAGTAACCTAAGAAGGTTATGGAGCAGCCACAATTGGAGAAGCAGAGAGGAGACCGAGTGGAAGAGTCCATTCAAGTAGAGACCTTTAGGAGGGCGAAATTTCGAACCAAAAGGGCAGAGGGGGTACATGCAGCTATACCTCCATGTGTGAGGTGGGGCGATGTGCATAATTAATCCCAATAAGACATTTGGGCAGGATTAATTGAGATGGTGTGTCTCATGGATCTAACCTGGCTACGAGGAGCCCACAGTACAACAATAGCAGGAAGGATTGGTTAGATTGATGCAGTTAGATGTTAGGAAGACAGAAATCAGAGTGACAGGTGTCGGATATTGGAGCACAGATCAGAGTTGGCAACAGTGCAGAGTGAATGGATGCAGATGTCAGCAGCACAGAGAGTGCAGTAAACATGTGCAGTAGGATCTAGCAGTCAGAAGACTCTGATAACAGATTCATTATACTGATTCAATTGTTTGGAGGCTATTCAGTTTCAGAAGTGTTGCATACAAGAACATTCCAAAGGTACCGGATCGGGACAGATTGATTCCTTTCTTGTTGAGAGGGAGTGTTGAAGTTTGCAACAAGAAATAGTGAAATTGACATCCATAAACAATATCTAAAAATGGCTACCATGGAATATTTTGATTTAATTATTTCTTAATTAAATTAAAAGAAATGTGTGTTAAATTTATTTATCCCTTAAATAAATTGGACAATAAATTGTAATCTTATCTCATAATCACTTGTAATAGTTAACTGGGTGTGATAAACTCAGTTAGCTCATGAAATTCGAGTTGAGGGTGGTTGGTGAGGCATGTAGAGTGATTCTATTTGTTTTAGAGTCTAAGTTTCACTTAGTGTATTAGTTTAATGCATGAGAAATCAGTTAACTCAATTAAGTGAGTTAAAATCAGTTTAACTAGTTGTATCTGATTGTTGCACTAGTGAGAGGTCAAGTGAATTAAATCAGATTTAATTCACATCTAGCGATCTGTCAAGTGACTGATGATTTACTATTAATATTTGCATGCATGTCAATTCTGATGAAGACCCAGTTGAGACATAGGTTAAAGGGAAGTTATCTATCAGTTGTATTTATAGAAAATTGCCCGGACGCAATTATATACACCATAGGATGCCCATGATGTATTGTGCAGTCAAGGAAGGATAATTATCCTAATTAATAGGAATTAATTTCCAAGGGATTGCGTGAGCAAGGCAAGCTGAACACAGGCTAAGAATTGGCTAAGTGTTGGACCAATTTTGTCTAGATCAGTGTGAGACAGTCAGGATAGTGCAGCAGACTCTTGTGAGAAGAGTGCATTGTATTGTTTCATGATTCCTTGATTCATTATACAATAGAGATAGAGGGGTTTTGAGTAGCAATATTTCCCTAAGAAAAATATATGTGTTGTGGATTGATTTGCTTCTTTATTTTACTTGGTGTGATTGTGCGATCGTGTTTATTTTCCACAATTAATTTGTAGAAGGATTCAGTATCTTACTTTAGCATATTGCATGATTGGATTGAATCCATTAGTATACATATTTTTTGTACAATTTCTACAGAAAGTATCCCACCCATGACAAGGATATGAATTCCATTGTGTAGGATTGTCAACAATGGAAGCATTACATTATGGGGAAGGAAACGGTCATCCACACAAACCACCAACCCATACAGTTAATACAGACACAAGGGAAGTTGCAGAATGATCGCCATAATAAATGGTCCACGTACCTACAACAGTTCAATTTGAACATTAAGTACAAGAAGGGAAGCACCAATAATGTTGCAGACATCCTCAACCGACCCCTGGTCATAGCGTTGACCACAAGACGAAACTTCGGGGTGGATGCATATTTACAAGAGCAATCCAGAATTCAGCAACACTGATCCAAGAGGATATCGTGGCCACCCACCTATTCCATTTGGACCCGCACCATCAATTCTTGCAGCTTTTCACATTCATCACAACTTACTATTTTTAGCAGGTTTTCGGGTCCTGCACTCTCGGAGCCGTTTTGGGGCCTTAATGATCTAGGTGGATATTGGTGGCCACCCACCTATTGCATTTGAACCCCCACCATCAGTTCTTTCAGTTTTTAAGTGGCAGCACAACTTACTATTTTTAGCATTTTTTCAAGTTCGGAAATTCTGGAGCTGTTTTGAGGCCCTAAACGACGTTTTTTGGGAAAACCGAGAGCAACATGGGTCCATGGACCCACCCATGTTGCTCACACCAAAAGTTGTATTCATCGGATAGATATTTCTAACAAGCTATTGAGCGCGTCAAATGGAGATCGGATGCCAAAGTTACGTCCCCGGGAAGTTGAAACACCAATTTACCCAAACGGGACCCGCAGTTTTGGTGCTTCATCTCCTAGGGTTATGTTTTTGGACGTTTCAGGTTTTCCATTGTTTCTCAATAATAAATAGGCCCTCAAGCCTCATTGTAACACAGTTCAGAGGCCTGTAGCCACCACATCTCTTCTCAGAGATAAGTTACCAGCGCCCTAGCTAGTTTATTTCCATTATGTTTGTAAGCAAATTCTAGTTCTTTGATATTAATGAAATGAAGTGTTATTTCCATTGCATCTTTGTATTTATGGTTATATGTGTATTATGTTGTGTTCTTGCATAATTCTGGATCAAACACATACCAAATGCTCCTACAAGGCAAGCAAGTTTCAAATCTTCACCTCCAAGGTGCATTGTTATGCCACCTGGGACACCTTTGTGTTCCTTAAAGCAAGCGTTCCAAGGTGATTTTGGAGGTGCACTACAGTCGGGTTGCTGGACATTTTGGAGTAGAGAAAACAATGACATTGTTGCAGAAGTATTTTTATAAGTCGAACCTTCGACAGGATGTTGGGAAGTACATCAGATCCCGCATTGCCTGCGCCACTGAAAAATTGACCATCGGAAAGCAATGCCTATTTACACCTCTGCTTACTCCCAGCCGACCTTGGGAATCCATATCCATGGATTACATGTCAGGCCTCCCTTCTACTAAGCATGGAAATGACTGTGTTTTCGTGGTTGTCGACAAATTATCTAAGATGATCATTCTGGCGGCCTGCAAGAAGAGTATCACAACATAAGCCTTTGCTAAGATCTTCTTTGAATAAGTGTGGGTACACTTTGGGATCCCATAGTCCATTATATCATATTGTGACAGTAGGTTCTTGAGTACATTTCGGTCAATCCTCTGGTCGATGCTAAATACCAATCTCACTAAGTCCACGACTTTCCACCCCTAAACTGATGTCGAAATAGACGTCGTTAATAGCATGATCATGCATATTATGTGCATGTACAACTCGAAGCATCCACACACATGGGATGAAAGCCTCCCCTATGTCCATCACAGCTACAACAGATCTCTCCATAGCTCAACTGGTCATAGCCCATTTCAGGTGGGGTTGGGATTCCAGCCACTATGTCCCATCGATGTGACCATACCATTTGCAACTACTCAGGCATATTTGTCTCATGTCCAGCCTGAAGCTGACAGGGCTAAAAACTTCATTGAGTGCATTCAGCACATCTTCCAGCAGGTCCATTAAATACTGGACAGATCCAATGCTAAGTACAATCAGCAACATGATCAGCATCGGGTGCCACACAAGTTCTAGGTGGGTGCCAAAATTTGGTTACATTTGTAGAAGGAGCACCTCGTTGGGGCCTACCGTAAACTTTAGTTGCTTCGATATGTGCCTTGCACCATCACTAAGGTTTTAGGGGACAATGCTTTCGAGCTCAACATTCCACCATTCCTAGGGCTTGCACCCAATGTTCAATGTGGACTGCCTTCAACCATACTTTCCACCCTTACTGGACACATCAAACATTGCAGAACAACTCACACCAACAGAGCTAAACCCAAGCTGCATGGAATAGGCTACAAATTATCGTAGCATGGAAATGCAGATCAAGAACACTATCCAATAGAATATCCAATTGTATCGGGTTGTCAAAGCTGGCCAACGCCTGCACCAAGGCAAGTGGCTCACCTTGGACCAAGTTCAGCAGAAGTTTCCCCATCTCATGGATGAACACAACACAATGGGGACCATTGCATCCTAAGGGGTGAGGAATGATCCAGGTGGATATTGGTGGCCACCCACCTATTCCACTTGGACCCCCACCATTTTTTCTTTCAGTCTTTCAATTTCCTTAATTGTAGCACAGTTTACTATTTTTGGAAATTTTTCGAGTCCTCAAATTCTGGAGTTGTTTTGAGGCCCTAAACGATTTTTTTTTGGGAAAATGGGAAAACATGTGTATTAGATAAACATTTAAAGTCAAAATTCTTAGTCCTCAGACAAATATTTCTGACGAGGTATCATGCACGTCAAACGGAGATCGTATACCAAAGTTACGACCCCGGGTTGTTGATGTACCAATTTACCCCAACAAGGGCCACAGTTTTGGCGCTTCATCTCCTAGGCTTAGATTTTTAGATGTTTATGGTTTTCCATTGTTTCTAAATAATAAATATGCCTTTGAGCATCATTGTAACATAGTTCAGAGGCATGTAGCCGCCACATCTCTTCTCATATATAATCTACCATCACCCAAGCTAGTTTATTTCCATTATGTATGTAAGCATATTTCAGTTCTTTGAGATTAATGAAATGAAGTTATATTTCTGCTACATTTTTGTTTGTATGGTTATATATGTATTTTGTTGCATTCCTGTAAAATTTTGGATCATGGTTCTAGTCAGGAACCTTACCACTACCCACCGCCCACCACTCGTTGCCATACCACATATGCAGTGTAACATGGAACAGGTTTTAATGGTGGAGTAATGGTGGTATTTGTTGTAAAAATCATCGTTTGTCAGGTTCATTTAGTCACAGGAACAATTGTCGCCCATTGGCGTTGTTAAAGCATTGTGTTTCGTAATCAAGTGGCGACAACAATCAACAAGAGAGTGTCCATTATCAGGATGTTAATTGATGTGTCGACCCAGTGGAATCTCCTCAACACACATCAAACTCCTCAATAGTCTGAAGCCGGAGAATGGGGACATAGAAGGGAATGCCTTTGTCATTTGATGACATCATGGAGTATATTCACTGAATATGCTTGAACTTATGTTGAGGGTGCTCATGGTTATCGAGTGCACACATTTGAGTGGCGTGATCGGTGTGGCCTAATCAACAACCCACTTTCACCCGAGGGTCCCCCTAGTTCGCTAGAAGTTAATGAAGGTGGAGGGGTTTGACATGGGTTTTCTTTTTGTGGGCCCCCCATTAATTTGTGTGACATCTCTGACAGTACATCTGGGGCATGGGACCAATCAATAGTCCCTAATCATCCCAAGGCCCCCTTCATCTACTAGGAATTAATGAGGGGTGGGGGTTTGAAACCGAACATCGCCCAACGTTAAAACCATTTTATTTTCTTGTTTGGTGGAAATGTTGTGGAACCCTACATAGGGGAAATACCTCGCATATGGGTCCCTCATGAGGTGACATGGAGGGATTTGGAACTACCTGCGAGGATGTGGTAGAACCACGTCGGCTATAAGAGGATGCCACATGGAATTTTGTAATTGGTCTAAATTCAGTTGGACATAACTTTCAATCTTGGAGTCATATTGAGATGAAATTTATAATGTTTGAAATCTCCCAACGAGCTAAATATGATTATGATATCAGATTATAATTTTGAAACCTTTGAAGGAGAAATATTTTGGTAACCTCATCTTTAAGACAAAATTTGGAGTTCAGGCTAAATCATAGGTAACACCTCCCACAAACCTAGATAGTACAAGGGGGTGGGAGGGAGTGTTACAATTTTTCACATGTCAAGCATGTGTAAACTCCATACATAGGTGTTGGAGCACTTGTTCTTTATTTATATTTTCCATACATTTACAGAGTTATCAATTAACATAGTGTTATATTATTAATATGATTGTGGCTCAACTAATTGTTGGAAACATAGATGGGGGCACCTATAAGCCCTTTTTTTACTGCTAAAAAAAACTTCAAGGACTCCTGGACATTTTCTAACTTAACAGTGGGTACCGACAACCATGTAACAACTTTTTCCCTCACCTCTGTTAGTGAATATTTCCAAGTGTTTCTGTGGCAATATTTTCACCATCATAGTGTCATCTCTTGATTCCTCTCTCTCTTATTCATTCAAATCTCTTTCTTTGCAAATTGGATAACACTATGGGTGTGGCTAAGCACATTGTTAAGAAAAAAAATGAGATAGTTTTACATCATTCTCGTAGACATATTTTGTTTAAATTGATGAAAACCCTAATCATATTGCCAAGGGTTTTTGTGGCACTACTTTTCCACTCATAGTGCCATATCATGTTGCCTCTCTCCCTTATTCTTTCAGTCCTCTTTGTTTGCATGTTGGGAAGCACTAAGAGTGCGGCTAAGCGCATTACTGAAGAAAATTATATATATATATATATATATATATATATATATATATATAACATGGTTTTCCATCATTCCCTTAGGCATAAGTCAAACACACACACGAAGTTGTTTTGAAGTGGTGTATATTTAATGAAAGGTTAGACTTGTTTGTTAGTAATAACATGTGATGTGGTGCATATTTAACAAAGGTTAGAGTAAGAGAAAAACCATACCATATATCATATTGAAAATGTATTTTGGAAAACCCCAAGTGGAAAAAAATAGCTAAATTTGGTCAAGTTATTAGCCAAATGAGTTCAATATTTGCTCACTTATAGTGCCTTACAATGAGGGACTCAAAGTGTATTTATATCATTCATTACATTAAATACTATGGAATACATGCATTACAACTTTCACTATATGACCAAGTCAAGTTTACCTAACAATCCTTTATTTAAACTTGACTTAGCAAAATTGTTCTAATCAATACAAAAAACTTGCCTGATACCTGTCACTCTAAACTTTACCATGGTACACATACCTTATTAGGTCTTACATTCGTATTCCCATTTACATGATGTTAAAAAAATTATATCTCTGAAGAAATTTGTTTTCCTTGGTTGCTATCCTAGCACTTATTTTTCCATTCTCTCACATTCACACATTGAATCCAAGCCCATATTCAAAGACTTCAACACCAATGAGACATCCATATGCACATAGCTATTATTATCCTACTAATCAGGCTACCTACATGAGATATCCAGGCCACATATGAACTTATGTCCAACCATTCAGCCTCAAAAGGCTAATCTCAGCTTGCCTACTATAATCACCATCTCTAGAAACCCTAGCTTATAACACTTCCATGGCTCTCAACTTCAGACCTCTCTCCTTGGAGGGTTCAGATCTATGTTAGCACTTTAATGTCTTCTATTCCCACATGATTTTGCAGGAGTTATGTATTTATTTTTCCTTAACACTTCAGAGTCATTTTTATGTCTAAGATCACGATCATAAACACACTAAAATGCCACAACACACACATTTTGCACAAGAGAAAACGTACAACAATGAATCAACTAGTACAAAAAACAATTTTTAACCTAAAACTTGTTATATTACAAATATTAATACAACAAATGTAGGGCTCTCGTACCATGGATCATGACCCTTACATACATCCCTGATACAAGGAAAACTAAGGCTTGGAGTCAACAACCTATGACTACTAATTTTCCTTTGAACAAGGTACACTTGACTTGTTGATGTAGCACTTCCACATACCTTTCATTCCACGTACCTTGAACACATGTGGGAGTTCCTTTGCCTCCTATACCGCTACTCACAACAATTATTCACCTTCTGAATGCTTGCATCTTCAGCTCAACGTTCTAGCACTATCAAACCTCTTGCTACTCCAACAGTAAATGAACATAGGCTTATACTAATTTTCCCTATATCTGCTCTCCTGCCCCTTAAATTTTTGCAACTCATAGGGTCTTCAACTCTACACTCTTCTTATCTCTCTGTTGCTCCAAAGATGACCAGACTTGGGGCACAAGAATCTCCCCTCTCATCACTGATATTTCCCACTTACAAACCACTTAACTAGGGAACAATAACCAACCCTCTTATTGTCGATTTTCCAATCATGAAATCACTAAAGTGGGGCTTGATCAACCTACCCTCTTAATAGGCCTCTTACTCCTAGCGTACCCCTAGGCTTCCGAGGATGTGATTCATTGCACACAAGGTTGAAGAATGCATGTACCACTGCAACCTTTACGTAGAACTCGACATCCGTTGCAACTCATCCTTTTCCTGCCATCTGCCTCCTACTTCATGCTAAATAATGCCAAATTATCACCATACATAGAAAAAAAGTGCATTACTTCCTCCACACATTACTCTGCACACTAATAACCATCCAACTAAATGATTTTAAGAAAAACAAAAAGGAAAAGAACGAATAACAAAAGTTATCCATGCAATTCATCCATACCTTTGAATACAAACACTGAGGTCCATGCCTGATTTAATGGTCTTGTTGTCACAGTCATGAAAGTGAAACATTTTGCAAAACGAAAATAATAATATTTTTAAATATTCCTTTCAATAGGGCTTAAAGACAAAAGAAGAGAGGAAATAAAATCATAGTGAAGCAGATTCCTCTTGTTGGAAGCAAGCATGATTGACAAACCCACCGCAACCACGAAAACTTCATGCTTTTAGAAAATACCAAAATAGTATGGGCTAGATGTAGCCACAAAATGTGCTATAATTTGGTTGCTTGCTTAGCCTTTGATCCCACCCAATGACCAAATGATGTTGGAATTCTCATCATCACCAAAGATGTTGAGGCAAATGCAAAGCCTGTTAATCGTGCTTCCAGGGATAAGAATAAGAAGAAAGGGATGCCCAATTTTTCAAGCCTCCAAGGGCTGTGAAAATGGAATATATCATACAAAGAGATTACACAATTGTAATCAAATGTTTTTGAAGTGTTAAATAAAATGGTATATATTATATGAATTAATTTGTACATTCTTACCCTCTATCTATGAGGCAATAGTCAATACTAATGAAAATAATGGCTATCCATGATGCAATGAAAATTAAAATTAAAATAAAAAATAAAATAAATAAATAAATAATAATAATAATTTAAAAATAAATAAAATCTAAAACTCATAGAACAATGAAAAGTTAAAATACGAAAATATAAAACTCACATAAATCTCATTCATAATTTTTGAAGCAATTAATATTATATAGTTTATGTTTATAAAAAAAATAATTGATAATTTTCATCATCCTTGAAAAATAGTAATGAGTGAATGTGTATTCGCATATTGTAGCTAGTGATATTTGTCCCCATTGTTGTTTTAACAATTGAGTTATGATAGGTTTTCCCACTATTTAAAAAAAAAAACGATAATTTTCAATTAAAAAAAAACAACCAACGTCAATCTCCTGTACTAAGGAACTTAAAGCTTAGCACTTGGTCCTTGTAGAATTGAAATTATAAACTAGCAATTGCACCATATATTGCAAAGGAAACGTTGTAAGGCATAGATTCCAGAGGAATAGTGCCATATAAAAATGATTGAAGATAATAAAAAAATAGTAAACAAAATTCCATTCAAAGCCAGAAGATAAATAGAAATCAATTACATTATGCCAAATTGACAGATTCTATAATCTTTCCAACATAGATTGCCTCTTAATCTTCAAATATGGTCTTTCAAGTTCCAATAGAAAATACTTGATAGATTTTGAAAAAATACTGGTAGTAGATGACATCAGATAAGCTAAATAAGATAATATTAATTCATGAACAATATGATGGCTCTCTTTCCAAATCTAAATTTGCATCACACCCTCACAAATTTCAGACATCACCACGTAATAGATGAAAATGATCCAGACAACAGCTCCCAATTATTCATAACTTTTGGTGTAAAATTTGCAACTTTGATGGGAAACTATAGTGTAGTGTAGTTGATGATGTCCAATATCTCCAATGTTTCCTCTGAGAACATCATCTCTGAAATTGTAAAGAAACATTTTGAATTGCATTGACACTAACAACAAACTATTTTAGTATTTTGCATTTCCCTTTCAATAGTACAGGGTTTACATCTCCTGGTGTCCAAAACTTTAATCTGTATTATAACTTATTGTATATATCATTGATTTATATTGACAATTGCAATATACCATTGCAATAATTTACATGGTGAAGAACCCTCTACATGGTTGAAGACATTGATTATTCACACGATCCAACAAACCACCAACCACCTATAACTTGAACAACTCAAAACTACCCAACAAAAATCAATAAAAATAATAATAACGCGCAATTTTTATTTTAACATAGGATTATTTGTATTTTATTTTTATTTCAAATTTACCTTAACTATTGAACAAAATTTGATGAAAAAAAAACAACATAACATTTTTATTTTAACGTAGGGTTAGTTTTATTTATTTTATTTTATGAGCACCTCTCATTGGCTTTGAATTTATGATAACTTTTACGGAAAATTTGTTTCTTTCTAACAAATAATTCTCCCTTTTTCGACAATATTGTAAATTATTTTATGATGATGGGGAGTATTGTCATCTGTGTAACATTCACAAACCTTTGATTTTAAACTACCTTTTTGTCATATTTTTTTCATAAAGAATACCTTGTTCTATGCAATAGAAAAGCTTGGTTTTTTTGTCACCCTCACTAATCCACATATATCTAGTTTTTAGGTGTCATTCATTATCTTCTTTGTTAGGAAGGTCATATCTCTCTTGTTCCAGTTTTCTAAGAATGGTTAGTACATCCCTCGAGAAGAACCCGTTAGAATTAAGATACAAGGATTTTATGTTATGTTCCACTTCATTCAAATAGGCTAATTAGTTTTCTTTCTAATGTTGAGACCATCCTTTCATAGCCTTTTTTAGTCTGGAAATGTTTTTTGCAAATTGAGCCATATAGGAGTTCAAGCATGAGAGATGTAAGTGTGACCATGTGTTCTCGGGAATATTTTTAAAATACTGTTTAGAAAACCAAGAGTGGTTGAAACAAAGTGGGTGTGAATGTTTTTTTGAATTGATAGATTATCTAAGAAAAATGGGGAGATGATTAGACAATTCGTTGTGGGATAGCTTGAGGGTTGAGAAAAACATTTTAAATGAAGATCTTATTGAGGAATTTATTTTGGATCTTGTTGATGTCTAAAATTATTTGTGGTAAGCCACGAAACCTCTGCTTCAAGGTTAGTAGAAGATTTTGTGCTCAATCAACAATAAGTTCTCTCCTTTCCTCATCTCCTACAAAGTCTTTCATCTTCCCCGAGAATAATTTGAGTTGGTTTTGCTATATTTTCCATGTGTGTTTTGAATGAATTTTTTGCTTCCACACATGCATTGTAGTTTCAATGTGATTTGTAATATCTAAGGTGTGATGTGCAGATGACAAGTCGAGGCAGTTTAAAAGACAATATTGGGAAAAAATGTTTTGATGTTATGTAGTGTCCTTATATTTTGTATTTAACTTCTATAACAAGTGACAAATTTGACTCCAATACCAGTGAAGTAACACATTATGTTAATGTGGTATACTCTATATTGACTCCTATTCCAACGAAATAAAATATAATGACAAATTGTTACCAAATCCACTTACAATAATTTCCTTGCAAATTTATTATGTTAATGCATTATAATCTATATTAAATCCTTTGTGAGTCAAATAAATATAATGAGAGATTGTGCCAAATCCACTTTAGAAGAATTTCCTTGAAAATGCCTCAAGTCCTATATGTTATTTATTTCAATTTCAAATTTCGATATTTTTATCATGTTATTGATTTGTTCAATTTTCCAGATGCCCATCTGATTCTCTACATATCCAAATTCCATAGTTGGAATGTATAGTCTCGATATGCCATTAAATTGTCAAAAGGGGGGATATCTTGACTTTCATAAAACTAAAGAGGATTCCAAACATGAGCTAAATTAATTAATTGAGACAATTAAGTAGATTATACTTCAAGATCCCAAGAAACACATTCAAGTACAAATATTGAAAATAAAATGATGCCAATGAAAATATCACCATGATCAGAACATTTATGCCCACCAATTTCCTTTGGTATATAAAAGACAAGGGGACATAAGTTCTCAATGAATGAATTCGGTTAAAAAAATAGGGGTCCAATCCGTCATCTGGGACTCTTTTCATACAGAACCATTTGATGCAAATGATTAGTTAATAGATATTGATATCTCAATGTAAAGTTCTTCACACATACCAGTTCAGGAAGCTTCCAAGCGATTGCCCACATGGAGGAAAAACCTTAACTATAAGTGAGATTTAGTTTCTGGTTCAGTTATTTGTTGTTTCTCATTGTCTTCATCCTATGGCAATCGTGAATTATATTCAATTGTTTGTGTTTCAATGTATTCATCCTCTGGTAATACATGCATAGTGCATTAATTAAAGCTTATAAGTAATGGCATTTTCAGAGTTTCAATTCATTATGCAACAATTTCTCATATGATGATATTATCTATGATGATACTATGCTTATTGTAGTTATGATATCATTTTAAATGTGCAAACTCACAATTTTATATCTCAATTTATCTTTTTGAATGTTGAGATGATTTAATTTGAATTTTATCAATTTATTAGTGTAAAATGAAAACATATTATTGAATGTTCTAAGGATGGTGAGTCGATTAATGTAGTTTTATAAATTAAAGCTACACATGTAAGAGCAAACAAGATATTACATGGCACCCTGTTTTTTATTACATGCACATTACATGGCTTATTTCTAAATAATCATTATTAAAAGAGTTTCTAGACCTTAGCTTTTTGGCATCTACAGTTGAGTTGATGGACCTATGGACAACCCCTTTAAACATTTAGAGGAATCAAGATCGTATTTGACTTCTACCAACAAAATTGAGGTGGAACTTTCAGATCATAAGTTAACCAATCCAACCTAACACATATTAAAGAGGAAATAGGTGATATCCTTTCATAAAAAAATTTCAAAACAAATACTATACAAATCACAATACTTTAATTTTGAAAATAAAAACACATATTTTTAATATAATAATTTTTTTTTTTAACAATTTTATTTTACAATAATTTTTAAATATCCTAAAACTATTAATATGCATTTAACATTTTTATATTCAAATTACTAGGAGGGCCTACACTTGATACAACACTTTTGTGTGTATATATAATATATGTAGTTATATTTAACATTTTTATATTCAAATCACTGGGAGGGCCTACACTTGATACAACACTTTTGTGTATATATATAATATATGTAGTTATATTTAAGTTTTTTTAACACTTTAAATAATTGCAATGACGTCTTAAGGTTTCAAGTTTTTAAATGAAATTATTAACGACATTAAGTGTATAAACTAAATTAAAGTAAACAAAATAAGTTTAATATGAATAAATATAATCTTATTCACTCAAGTTGATATAGATAATAGAGTGTTCTAATCAAAATTCTAATAATGTTTTGGTTACAAGAATGAAATTCTTTTGTCTTTTCATAAAGAAAATTCAACTCACCAATCCATGAGCATGTATTTGATGCTTGTGAAGGGTAATCAAACAAAGTATAAATTTCCATTGATTGATATAATCTTTTAAACCTAATTTTAAACATGTTAATGCAAATCTAAATCTAAATGTTCCAACTTAAATAATGTAGACATTTTAATTGAAAACATGAATGTAAAAATTAAACAAAACGAAATGGAATTGAAATACACTATAAATATAACATGGAGGAAATGGAATAAAGAATTTATGAGAATGAGTTGAACAAATGTGAAACTTATTGTGAACATTTAAATGTAAATCTAAATGCAAATATTTCAATGTAATTTCTCATTAACATTAATTTGTATAAACATGTTTAAATGTAAGCTTATATATAAACATTTCAATGTAAATAGTAAACTTAAATGCAAATATTTCAATATAAACTATGTAAACTTAAAATTTAAACATTCAATGCAAATCATGTAAACTTAAATTTAAACAATTTTTAAATATAAACTATGTAAACTTAAATGTAAATGTAAATGTTTCATTATAACATGGTTATAAATTTTCATTGGAAAACATAAGTAGTCTAAACCCAAATTTAAATCAAAATGTAAAAAAATTTCAATGTAAATGTTGCAATTGAAAACCTAAATGCTTTAAAAATGTAAATGTTTACAATGAGAATGCTTTAGAAATACATTAATAATACTTTCAATGTACATGAGAATGTTTGAAGTTATTGAAATCCAAAAATGAAAGTCATAAAAGCTTAATAAAACTAATGTATAAATGCAAAATTGAATTTTATGTTGAAATAATATAAAGTTGTACCATGTTATGGTTGTGAAGTTTATGTTGTAACAACAAAAGATCAAAATATGGAAGATATATAGTTTATGTCTAGTTGTATTGAGTTCATTTTTTTTGTGTTGAGTTTTTGTCCTATAATTTATAGAACTTTCTTTTCTTATAGTTTCAACGATAGTATCCAAACTTGCAATAAACTTGATAAAATATAAATAGAATAATATTAGGAATATAAAATTAATATTAAAAAATGTGTTAAATACAAAAACAATATAAATTCTGAAAGTAGTAAATTTAACTATAAATATTTCAATATAAATCTAAATGCAAAGATTTTATTAATAATAATTAATATAAATCCAAATTTGATACTTATATTAATTTCAAGTAGGAATTTATACTATATATTTTATTAATAGAATGATATAATTTATTGCATAATTTAATGTACAATGTGGACTAATATACAAAGTAGATACTACATACAAAGCCATACATAGTTTGTTCAAGGAGTAAATAAATTTGTAAATACAATTTATTGATTGTTCAATTTTTTATATTAGGTACTCATAATCCTAATTCCAATTCCTTGTGAGTTGTCTACCTTGCTTGATTAGTCGCTAATCCCAATTTCTATATGGCGATGCCCATTAAAGGGTTTTCTCTCGTGTGTTTCACTTTGGGTTATGTTACTTGGGTTTGTAGCTCCTTTCCATTAGCTTTCAGCTACAGTGGCAACAATAGAGGGATATATTTTTTCCACGTAAATGGTTTACCTTTCCTATTTATTTTCATGAAAATTCCCTCTAAATTTTGTACTCTT
Source organism: Pinus albicaulis (assembly GCA_034641835.2). NCBI lineage: Eukaryota > Viridiplantae > Streptophyta > Pinopsida > Pinales > Pinaceae > Pinus > Pinus albicaulis. The sequence continues at coordinate 260,114,603 of CM076577.1, read as the reverse complement.
TCCTATTTATTTTCATGAAAAATCCCTCTAAACGTTGTATTGGAAAATTTTTGTGAAGGGTACCTTTAGTTTTGGTGCTAAACTAATTCTATAATCAAGCTTTGGTTATCGATATGTTCTCTTCGTGGGGTGAAATAAATCTTAATAAAACCATATGCCTGATTCACTTTGTAAATATGTGTTATTTAGGTAAGGTGCAAAGGTAACTTTGCACATGTTTGTTTGTATGTGAATTAATTATCAAACCACCAAGACCTTGAAAGTTAAAAATCTAAACTGATTACAAAGTTTAATGATTTATCCCTTTCCTATCTTCATATAGCTATAAGAGCATTCTAGAATAAAAGTTGAGCGTTCCAAAATAAACGTTGAATAGATAACACATCAATAAAGGTTGAATATTGGGAACATGACACTCGAAGTAATATGAATGAGTAAAGAATATTTGTAGAATTGTGAAGGCATTTATGCTCTAGACACAATGTTAAAGGTTGAATAGTTGGATCAGTTGTCCATGTGCTTCTAATCATACTTTAATTTATTCAATATCCCCGCCCATTAAATATTGGAAATTAATGTTCACCCCAAAGGCCAAAGGGTAGCTCCAAAAATCATAATTTCTCCCAAGCACACTAAAATTCAACAAGAATTTGGAAAAGCACACAGTTTTGAGTTCTTGATGATGCAAAATAATTGTGAACTATGAGTCAATTATAGCACAAAGTGGAGAAATGATTGGCCACTAAATTTCAGTAAAAAACATGCGTCAAAAGGGGATGTGTTCTCGACAAACGTTGGCCAGCCTCTCCATAGTCTTCTCCTAGATATATTTTTTGGTGATCACTGTCAAATTGTAATTATATAACAACCTGCAATTAAAGTTCACCATATATTCCAATGTTCGGCGTCCATGTCTTATTTGGCGTGTTTATGTTTGCTTTGGTTCACGAAAAATTGTAATTGTTGGGAATTACACCCAAATCTGAGGAGAATATATACAACCTAGTTCTATAAATCAAACAATTATTTCAACATAAATGACATTCCCAATGATGTTTTTTCCCTTCTGCAAGATTACAAGGAAAAATAATTGATCAGTGGATGTCCAGGAATCTACAAGAAAACTTCCATACTTGATTAGCTTTAAAAAGGGTATAATTTTGGAAGAGATTTTAAATTATTGCTAGGAATCTCCATCTCTAACAAGATTTGGTTGTTGATTTCCATCGTCGCCTTAAGGATATGGTTGGTACATTCTCAATGATTTTGTATTTGCTTCCTTGCACCACTATATAGACCATTTGTAGGGACTTTAGGAGTAGGCAACCAGCATTTATTTTCTTTACGCTACGAAGGCGGTTTGACAAGAACACAGACATCATCATTTACATATTCCAACAAAATTCTGGGGCGGCTTATAATTATTTTAAAGATCAACTAATTGAATGGTTACACAAATCAAGATGTGGTTGACAATTAAAATAATGGGATCTAAGGGTGTAAGAATTCTCAATTGTCTAACAATAGATCTGATGGTGCATATGAGTGCAAAGTGGCAACTCGGGGAGTTCTTCTCAAAGGGGAATGCCTTACAGTGTAATCAAGCTCGTTAAACTTAGATTTATAATATATATGGACATTGCTAATCATAATATCATATTATTTTGTTACACTAAAGGTATTTTTTAATGGGCACTTATTTTTCAAAGATGTTTGACATTGAATTTTTACTAATATTGTTGATTTATGGAAAAAGTGTGAATACTTGTCTTTGGATTTGGAGATATGTATGTTTCATATTTTTTCCTCGTGAATGAAATTTTTCATTATTATTATTATTATTGAGTTATAAATTTAGAAACAAATTTGAATACATTCAATTAAATATTTTAAATATTATTGTCAATTATAAATGTTGTTACTAAATTTGAAGTTAAGTCAAATGTTGCATCTATTTCTAAAAAATTTGGTTAATTTTGGAATTGTTTTTGTGTTAGTTTATTGAAAACCTATCAAATTACCTCCCTACTAACTTTATGAACATTCTTCTTTGTTGCACTAGAATTATATGAAGAATAGAGACCCAATTTAAAATTAAAAACCAGCATAGATCCATCTTAAGTAAGGATAACATGAGTTGAGAAGGATCAAATTTCAAGCACAAACTTGTTTTAGAGTGCAAAAAAAACTGTGTAATTTTTCAATGCTTAAATTGTATTATTGAATATTATATATTTTTAAGTAGAAGACAATATTAACTCATATTAAAATATTTTATTCATAACCTACAAATATTGTATTATATACAACATTAAAATAATTTCTTTCTTTTAACATTTTTTTCTATAGTATATTCAAATAATTTATTTAAATAATGTGTCATAATATTTTTGAAAAGTATAACACTTAAACATATTGCTCGCATATTTTTTTACTTCTAATTACTTTAGATGAAATTACATTAGGTCATACACACAACTAATCAAACATGCATAGCATATTCTTTTTTCTTTTTTATTATAATCGACATTTTTTTTCTATCTAGAGAATATTTTATTTTTACTTTAAGAGGGACCACGTAACAACTCCAAGTTGAAGACAGACATACTTACACATCGTCATCACATTTAAGAAACATTTAATTATCAACTCCAAGTTGAAGACGAACATACTTACACATCGCCTTCACATTTAAGAAACATCTAATTTTCAACTCCAAGTTGAAGACGAATATACTTACACATAGCCTTCACATTTAAGAAAGATCTAATCTCCTTGCAATTTTTCTCTTCACCTAGAAAGGAATGTCTCTTACACTTAAAATTTCACTAAACCTAATGTCTTTTGTAGTCATAATTCCCATAAACCTCTAACATGTATTTTAACATAGAACCGCCACATTTTTGGTTATCAAGAAATCCAAACAATTAGTTTTAACACAATCCATCGTTAACCACTTTGAAAAATAAAATAAAAAAATTAATAATACTTCAATAATTTTAAATTTAACAAACAATCTAAATTTAAGTAAAATATATAATCTAAAATTTATATAGATAATCAATTTAAATTCATTTACACTTCATATTTTATGTATATGTATGGAAATGAATTAATATCTTTTTTAATGTAAATTGGGGAAAATAATTACATTTACACAATTTTTTATTAGTCTTAATATATAACCAACTTACATCCATCTTTGAACCCTCAACTCAGAAAAACGATATCACAAAAAACCCTGATGCGCAACCCTAATCCACCCTCGCCCCTCGACCCATCATGGCAGCTATAGGAGGGAGCCCTGATGACCCCTCCTTCAGCAACATCACCTCTAGGTCCTCTAAGGAGCAGGAGTTTCGCATTTCTCCTCATTCAACGCCTCGGTTCCGCCACCTGCAAGCCAGGAAAACAGGGGAAAATGACCTCAATAAGACAATGCCAATAATAACAAACCATGCACGGTAGTAGATGTGGACACTTCCAGCGAGAGAACCAATGGAAAATCAAAGGAACACATAGATCGGCAACATTTAGGGAATAAAGAGCTAAAAACAACTATAACTCGAAATCAAAGGTAATCCCAACACTAGAGATCCACGACCCATGAGTCATAACATACAGGGACTACATGTAGAAGCATGCAGTAATATGTAAGTTCAGGGGAACATGGCCAATGAAAAAGGCCCTAAACGGATGGATACAAAACAAATCGAGACCAAAGGGAGAGGTTAGACTACATCTTGGCTCCAAAGGCTTCTTTACGGTCATCTTCAACCTCATGGAATACAAGGACCAAATTTTTTAGGGGCGCCCATATTTCCTCAACGTCATTGGGCTTTATATGAGATACTAGAAGGAGGACTTCACCCCGGAAAGGAGGACTTCACAAGAGTCCCAGTATGGGTAAGACTATACTCTATGCCAATGGATTACTGTTTTCTAGCAGTCCTCAGAGACATAGGAGACAAGATAGGAGAATACATCAAAATGTCAAAAGGCACCAATATAAGACACTTCATCTCCTATGCCAGGATCTATGTCTACATGGACGTTTCAGGGGCTCTGCCAAAGGTGATTAAATTAATATTCAAAGACAAACAATGGCTCAAAAGCATATATTATGAGCACATACCCTTCAGATGTAGGAAATTTCACGAGCACAGACACTTCCATAGGGATTTCCCACAAAATAAGTTGACCCAAAAAAGTGAGCAGACTTACAAAAAAAGGATGAACAAGGGTTCACAAAGGTTGCACCTCGAAACAAACACACTAGGAAAACACATTCAAAACAAGACCATCAACAAAATAGTAATCAGAACAAGTTTGAGGCTCTAGACAAAGAGCAGGAAGGGGTCCCTTCTAAAGGTAACAACGCAGAGAAAGCTAATGGAGATCGACGATATGGTCAGGAAGAAACAGTAGAAGAAAAAGGAGAGAAGCAAGCAGTAAAAATCCAGGTAGTAAGGGAACATATACATGAAGACACGGAAATGGAGCAAGTAGGAACAAATCCCACCCTAGAAGAACATACAATTGAGAAAGCCCTAGAGGGAATGGACCTCATTTCAATTGATGAAATATGGAAAAAGAAAGGCATAAAGGCAATACCGGAAGAGCACATACAGATAATCGAAGGGGCATATCTCCTACTGGAAGGGATGAAACAAAGCCTAAAACAGTCTCTCCTTGAGGGCAACCTACAAAGGGGGATTTTGGAAAATATTGAAGCAGAAAGACAGCCAAAAAGGAACAAATAGGAAAAGAGGAAGGAAAACCACAAGATAGCTCCTTCAAGAACTCAGGGCTAGACTCATCAATGAATGAAAGGTAAAATCCCTCACTCTCTCTCCCAGTCTTTTCTAATGAATTGCACCTCACGGAAAATTAGAGGCATTAACATCCCTAGTAAAAAAAGAATCTTGAAAATAGACTAAAAAGGACAAATCGGACATAATGTTACTACAAGAAATAAAACTAGATCTGGAGAACAGTAGTCTCCTCCAAAAAAGTTGTCTCAAATCATATAACCACATTGAAAATTCTGCTATTGTATCATAAGGAGGTAAAATGACCATCTGGAATGGTTCCCGCTTGGAGCTAACCTTTTCAGTAGCTACCAGACACTCAATCACCACCGTTCTGAGAATCATAGGAACAGACAACTACCTCTGTGTCACAAATTTCTACGCTCCTCACACGGCCCTGGACAGAATAAAAATGTTGCATGAGGTCAGTACCATCTTGGATTCACTCCATCATCCCCTCAAAATCCTAGCAGGGGACTTCAATATGGTGTTAAATCTAGGGGAAAAGAAAGGGGACCTCCACAGATTGGACATTGACTCGGCTTTCCAAGCCACTATCAAAGCTCTCAACCTCATAGACATCCAAGCCTCCAACGGAACTCACACCTTGAACAACATAAGAGGATGAGCACATCAAATTACCTCCCACCTGGATCGTTTCCTTATCTCTGAAGAAATTTTCCTATTCTCTTGGGAAATAGAGGTTTCTATCCTACCCCAAGTGGACTCGGATCACTGGCCGATCTCACTCAATGTCAAAATTTCCTCAGGTCCACAAAATAGACCCTTCAGGTTTTAGACTTTCTAATTAGACCACCAAGACTTTATGGAGAGAATGAACGAATGGTGGGACACCCCCAAATATCACCAGGGAAACAAGATGCATCAATTCCAACAAAGGTTGAAAAGCATCAAAAATGAAATCAAGAGCTGGAACATGGACACTTTTGGCAACATCCTCATGGAAACAAAGCACCTAGAGAGAAAAATGGAATAATTACATCAGGACATCATCAGCACTAGCATGGATCAACAAAAGAAACAAGAAGAGCAAAGGCTACAAAGATAATGGGAAGAAAGAGAATCTCAAGAGGAGAAACTCTAGCAACAAAAATCATTCATCAAATGGCTCAAATGTGGAGATAAAAGAACTGCTTTTTTACACAAATCAATGATTCAGCACAGAAGGCAAAACATAATTCTGGCTATAAGAAACAAAGAGGGGGGCCTTCTCCAGAAACATGAGGACATAGCTAACAACCTCTCTCAACATTTTGGGGATCTTATCTCTGAGCCAAACCTGGACACAACCGAAGCCATTCAAAAGATCACCAACCACATTCTGCCCATCCTTAACCAGGACCACAACATAATGTTACTAATAAAGGTTACAATGAAAGAGGTGGAGGAAGTGGTGTGGTCCATGCCAAATGGAAAAGCTCCAAGGCCAGATGGATTCATCATAGAATTCTTCAAATTGTGCTGGCACTTTGTCAAAAATGAGGTCTACGCTCTTGTGGACGAATCCAAAATCCAAAAGTCTTAAAAGCCCTAAATGCCACCTTTATAACTCCCATCCCAAAGGAGGAGGGAGTTGATACTCCATAGAAGTTTCGTCCAATTACTCTTCGCAGTGTTATCTATAAAATCATATTGTAAGTCCTTTCCAACAGACTCAAATCAGCACTTCCACTCCTGATCTCCCCCAATCAATCAGGTTATGTGGAGAGCACACAAATTTTGGATAGTATTATCCTTTCCCACGAAATGGTTCATTCCCTAAAATCTTTAAAAATGCTAGGAATGATGATGCATTTTGATTTATCTAAGGCCTTTGACAAGATCGGTTGGGAATACATGAAAATATTTTTTGGGGCCTTTGGATTTCACAAGGATTGTATTAAATGGATCATGGTAATGGTCTCAGCAATTTTTTCTCGATACTCCTAAACATCTCTCCCTCTCCTACCTTCTCCCCCTCTAGACGCTTGAGACAAGGCGACCCACTCTCACCTTTTCTCTTCATCATCATGGTTTAAGGCCTCAGTCGCTCCATTGAAGCTGCCTCATCTTGTAATGCCCTCTCTGGCCTCAAGCCTCATGAAGTTGCACCACCCTCCACTCACCATCAATTCATGGATGACACCATGCTAAAGTGTGTACTTACTGTTCGAGGAGCCCAAATGTTCAATTCTATCCTTGCACGTTTTTCTGAAGCCTTAGGAAAATCCATCAACCTGGCTAAATCCAAGCTCTTGTTTTTCAACACCCCTCAATCCATCTAAAGAAACATTGCCAGAATTCAAGGCTTCCAAATCATTTTCCTCCCATCCAAATACCTGGGAGTCCCCTTTACTGATAAGCCTCTTGACAAAGCCAATTGGGAAGAACTCACCACAAAAATGGGAAAACATCTAACCAACTGGACTTTCCGTTCTTCGAATCTGGCAAGCAGGTTGGTCTTGGTCAAATCATTCTTGTAGGCCATCCCCCAATATATTTTCTCTTCCCTGGCTGCTCCTAAATCCATATACGCCACAATTAGGAACATCTAGATAAATTTCCTTTGCAGGGACAACGAAAAAAATAAAATTTGGGCTCTGGTAGCCTGGGAAACCCTTTGCATACCAAAAAGAGCAGAGGGTCTTGGTCTTAGAGGCCCTGAAATTATGGGACAGACTCTGTGGGCTAAAACCCGGTGGCGTTGGTTGGAAAATCCAAACACCCCTTAGGGACAACTTTAGAAGGCAAAATACTTCCCAAACTACCACCCTCAAGATCTAATCAGACTCCATGGGAACACCAAAGGATCGGTTTTTTGGAATAAGGCTTGGGAAAATAAGACGATAATACAAAACCATAGTTTCTGAGAGATTGGAAATGGCAATAATGCCCTCTTTTGGGAGGATGACTAGCAGCAAAGACCGAATATCAAAAGTGATCAATTCAAACAAATTCAAATTTCAATGGAGGAGCAATGTATGCCAGTATTGGAAGACTTGCAACAATCAAGAAAAATGGAAAGAATGGTTAGATAAGAATGATTGGGGACCTCTCCCCAACAAGAAGGACTGGTAGGCTCTCTCAAGAGAACTACAGGAAATACCCATACAGAATGACACAGGGTAAGACAAGCTCAGATGGGGGTTCAATGTTGTAGGTAATTTCAACCTCAAGGAAGCATATGGATACATGGTTGGCCATGATCATATTCCTCTTGACCGCAAATGGAAAATCTTGTGGGACAAAAATCACTGGCCCAAAATAACACTTTTCTTATGGCTAACATTGAAAAGGAAAACTCTCACCTGGGAAAATATTAGAAAAAGAGGTTTCACCGGCCCCTCAATATGCTACCTTTGTGAAGGAAGCGAAGAGACCACAAACCATATTTTGAATGAATGCAGCTACTCCAAAAACCTATGTAATTGGGCCAATTTTGTTTTCAACGGCACGGACCAAGACCCTTCCTCGATCACCTACACCCTTGAACACTGGAGGACCTCCTTCTCCCCTAACCCTCATGTGAACAGTGCCTGGATGATCAGGTGATCATGTCCTAAGTGAAGAAAATGCTCAAAATTGCAACTACTTAGAATTGGCTGAAACCAAAACGAATGGATAGGCCTCGTCGATACGATCCTGATGCCGTGAACGGCACTCAAATCTAACACTGTATGTGAAAGTTATTCAAGTTCGAAAATTCACAATTTCCTTCAAAAGTCCAGTTTGACGAGGGTTGACTTTGATTAAAAAAATATTAAAAAATCATATTCCACAGAATATTCCAAGAATATTCCATAGAATATTCCATGGAATATTCCTTCAGCAGCATATCATAGCTCGACACTTGGCAGCTTCGGATTGGAGGTTTTGTTTGATTGTGTGTTTTTGGGCCAATCAGCATCTGCCACATGGCAGGCCCAGAGGCCGCCACGTGGCCCAAGGACTGGAAATATTACAATGGTAAAATTTTTGGCACTTAACAGGAATCGACCCCAGGTTGGGTGGCCGCCAGCCCACCGGCCCGACCGGCCCGGCCGCACTATGGTTCTTAATATACAAAGGCCACATTTCGTATTTAAATTTTAACAAAGGTTTGGTTGGGGCGGAAAGGGGGCCAGCCCCCTATACACGGGACCTCCAGCTGGAACCCTGGCCATAGACCCTGACCGTTACGGTGAAGTGGATATGTTCACATGAGTTGCGGCGGAAGAAATGTGTTAATGTTAATGCCACGGTTATGAAACCGTTGGCTCAAATAGTTAAGTCGACGGGTTGGGCGATGGTCCATGTGACCTCGCCCACCTAACAATAAATTTCACATCTAACGGTTCCGAAAAATTGGGCGAAGTCCGCCTTTTTAGGCGCCAGTGCCATATTTAGTGGGCCCAACTGCAGTTACTCTAAAGTTAGTGGAGTTTTTTTAGGCCAGATTGGACAAAACTTTTGTTGGTCATAACTTTCACATTACTAAACCTTTTGGAGCGATTTTTTTTTCTATTTCGGGTATTCTCAGCATTCTGGATCCATTGGAATAGGTTTCAGAGCCATCAGAGGTGTCTTTCAGCCATTTTTACTTCATAGAATCTTGGGGAGCCATCAAGGCCTTGAGGGAAATGGAGCTGCATTGGACTACACTTCACTATTTTAGGTGAAATCAGAGTCATTATTAGCTTCTTTCTGTGTTCTTAATTCATTTTCACAGTTGGTTTGGTTTGTTTAGGATTTTTTTTCACTGTATTACCAATTTGAGCATCATAATATATCAAGGACATGCCCATTAGGAGCCTTGGACATGGAAGATGTAGCCCAGGAGGGGTGAACTGCCTCATCATGTTGTTGTGTGTTTATGGTGAAGTTATTTCGCTGTGTTATTCAGATTAAAGTTGTAAATAGTAAATTAAAACAACACTCCCTCATGCCAAAGTTCACAAACAGTTATCAAAAACACTTTGTTTCACTTGCAAGACTATCCAAACAACTTTGCACACTTAATTTAATGGAAATGAATACTTTGAACAGCAAAACAAATACTTTCATTTTCAGATCACTGTAACCTCATCCTGAGTGTAATCTATTGGACTCTTTGAAAGGAACGGAATGTCAGGATTTTCTGAGGCATCCACAAGCAGGAGGAACAACTTTTATCCCTCATCAAACAAACTATCAGGGAATCTGTCGCTTCCAGCTCACTTCCTGTATCCTCTCATCCTCCCACCCCTGCTAACCTTATAATTTTGTCTCTTCTAAACATTCAAGCTCCCCTGGGGGGGAATGGAAACGAGCACTCTCGGCTCTGGAGTGACCCAAGATTTGTGAATACCTCCGGAACAAGGTTTTCTCAAGCTAAACTATGATGGGGCGGCCAAGGGTAACCCAAGTATGGCTGGCTTCGAAGGAGCTTTTAGGAACTCAAAAGGACAGATCAATTGGGTATATATTGGGAATATAGGCCACTCTACCAATAATGCTGCAGAATTACAGGCTCTTGAGCATGGAATAAATATTGCAAGAGCAAAGCATTTATGGCCATTGATCATCGAGGGGGACTTGATCGTGACAACCCAGGCTTGCAAGAAACTTCAGAATGGCACAAGTGCCACACAAGTCTCCGACAATTATAGGTTGAGAAAAAATCTTCACAGGATCAAAGTTCACATAAACCACGCTAACGGAGTGACTTTCCAAGCGGTCAAACGTAAAGGAAATCGATTAGCGGACAGGTTGGAAAATATTGGGGTGGAAGGCCACCTCATACTACTCTCGTTCGCGTGGGAGGATCTCGAACAAAGCATGATCAAGGATGATTATGCCATAATAATTGGAAAGGACATCCCGGGTGAGCAGAATAGTGACCAAACAGCCTGGGGACACTTCCCAAGAACCACATCATGAATATTGTCCCTATCAAACGAGATCTTGTCAGGGGTGGCACGAAAAATCCCGTGGAAACTACGAAGCCCCCTCTGATGCGCCACCCAAAATGCCTCTCAGCCTCTAGAAATACATGTTCTCTCACCTACCCTTTACGCCTCACCCACTCTGTCATAATTCCCCACTCCTTGCCATCGCATCTAGACTCCCCAATCCGTGTCAATGTAAACTCCCCCTCCCGTCTGGACCCCTCGCTTCATAGTTGTTCCCTTCCTAAGCTCTCCTTTTCATCTTGATTTTCCAGGGTTCTACTTGCCACCCTTGCTTTTCACCATCCTCTTTCCTGTCTCTAGATGCCCCTCATCCTATCACATTATGATCACAATCCCCGGTTTAATGTTGAAAGAAATCCCGCTCTCAGCATGGCCACATGTCGCTCCAGCTCCTCTGCTCAGTGGGGGAGAGGTTGAGGAAAGGGAGCTCACTCTTCACGATGGTCCTCCCCAAGTATGCCACCCACTACCAGGGCAGAATCTGTCACAAGGAGGGCTGCCAGGAACTATGATATTGCAGTAAATCAGGAGACCCGCGAGCGGGTTACCAACTTGGAGGATCAAGCTAGGATGGTCCATCAGAGAACTGTGACTGAAGAGGTCGATGAGGCTTTTAAGTGGATCCCAGACCCTGGCTTGACTCGGGCCAAGGAGAATCTCTTCAGTAGGGCCATAGAATTACACTGGCAGATGAAAACAATGTTGGGTTTGGCCATGCAAGTGCAACAGGAAAGCAACAGTGCACTGGAGAAAAAGATAGACGCACTCACAGGAAAATTCACACTCTATTTCGAGACATTCCATTGTCGACACTTTGTGTCAAAGGACTCCATGCACTACGCTTTATTGAAGAGAATATTGGCCAGGAGTGACACCACGTCATATGTTAAAAAATAAGTTATGGGAGCCTCTGCGAGCCAGCTAGCCCATGATGCCATCAATGAAGACAATACTTTGGAATGACCAATAAGCCTCAACGACAAATCGGTGGAGGATACGGCCTAAATGTCATCTCTGTCACCAATTTTCTCAGGTTTTGCTATGGTTCTCTTCTGACTCTCTGTGAACGAAATATCTATTTTCTGTGTTTATGTTTCTTGGCCCACGAGGGCCCTCAGTCTAAATGAGGCTAGGAAGGCCAATAAGTATGAGGCTATAGTGTCCCTCAAGTTTTGTAACAGAATTTTGCCCTTCTAGAATGTAACCATTACGAACTTGTAATACCCCAAATTAGCAGTCAACTAATTGGGATATTAAATTTTATTAATTTTGGAAAATCCTAATGATGGGTCGAAATAAAATGGTAGGGGACACACAATTAATAATTAGGCCAAATAAAGTCTTTTCGTAAAGTTCCTAAGGGAAAATTGTGGCTCTAGTGGTGGGGTCGAGTTGGCCTTATGTGGCAACGTATAAGAGGCACAAAAAGGACAGCGTGGGATTGGCTAGAGGAAGGCAACACGTGATTGGACAAGGAGAGGCAGCGCAAGCCAAAGTGGGACCGAATGAATACGTTGGACCTCAATGGACAAAAGGAAGAAGGGAAGGCTCATTTGGCCATTCATTCATTCATTTTATTTCTCTTGGTCATTTTGACTAAATCATGCTTGAGCCGAAGAGCCACGTCTGCAGTGTTGTTTAGCACACGAGATCTTCAAGAAAAGATATCAACCTCTACCTCGGGGGACTTTGAGTGCCCGCTTAAGAGAGGAGTTCTGCATTTTGGTGAGGGAATTACACAACAACAAAAATATCAAGAGCGTAGCCCCTTCAAGACTGCGCAAATGTAGAGTAGGTTGCACAGTGATTGCGCAATTCAGTTCGGTTTGGGTGTCGGGAGTGTGGAGAGCAGCACAGTTTCAACAGGAGATTTGGAGGGGAACCAGGGATTTTGGTAGCTCTCCGAAGGCATTTTCCAACAGATTCATCTAGAGGTTCAATTTACCCAGCAGCATATTGAGCCAAGCCCAAGAGGGCCAAATAAATTCAAGCTTTGGGCAAACCCTTTCTGGGTTTTTCTGGGTTTATTGAGGAGAATCCAAGATTAATATGGCAGAATTTTTTGGAGATCCTAATGCAGCCATCAGCTAGAGGAGCTAGAGGAAATTGGGTCGAAATTCTGGGGTCAACATCTAGCCAATTCCTTCGCGGGTTTTTGTAAGTTTGGTGAGTAGAGTCTAGGGTCAAAATATTGGAATTTTCTGAGGAGATAAAGCATCCCAACCAGCAGTCTGAAGTCAGCCAACAGTAGCATTTCTGGGCTAAGCAGCATAGAGACTAAGCCACACAATGGCACTTTTAGCTAGAGTTTTTGCTTGGGTTTGAGTTGTTCTTCAAGCCTTCCTTGAGCAGGCCCAGGTGCAAACTTTCCAGCACCTCAATTGTACTCTTTCTCAATATATTAATGAAACGGCTCAGCAATGATTTTAGCTCCAGTTTGTGTGTTTTAATGGTGTTTGCATTTTTGTTGTAGTTACTTGTCTATTTTCACTTTTATTACTATTAATCCCCATTTGGGATATTACAAATTTGTTCAAGGGGATTTTGGTCTCTGTTCTAACCACAGTCCAGAATGTATTGTAAAAATGTAAACACTTGTTGGTCTAAAAATCACCCATGTTAGACTTTTCTTGGTTAGTGTGCCAAAGCATGTTGCTTGCACAAGCTTTCAAAGGATCTAAATACTCTTCTTGTTTTGTGGTAATAGATCTATCTTATCTACGAAAAAAAACTTAGAGCCATCGTTATATTTTTCAACGATCAAATTATGAAGCCCGCATTAATAATTACCAATTAGAATTACTAAATTTGTTTATTTCATTTTATTTTTTAAATTTTATTTTATTTTTATGTAATTTTACGCAATCAAAATGTTTATGTAACTTGGGATTTCATCATCTCTTCCACACCACACTAAGCTCCTCAGCACAGTAAACTTAATATTAAAATAAAATTACACATATTTAAATAAATAAAATAAAATAAACATTATCGAATTTTTAAATAAACAACATTATTCCAACTTGCAAAATTCTAAAACATCAAAGCAAATAAAAATATTTAAGTTGATAGACACCACATTCAAGTATTAGTAAATCCAGAAAAAATAAACCTCTTATGTGCATTTTAAAATAGAGCCACATTCATGTATCAGTGAATCCAAAAAACATAGTTTTAAAACATTCTATGATTAAACATTTTGAAAGTAAAAAAAATGTAGTTATAATGAAATAATTAACATTAATCACTTTGAAAAATAAAAGAGTTTAATAATACTTTAATGATTCCAAAATTAATTCCATGGGGTCTTTGATAGATGGTGATCGGGTGCTCTGTTAAGGTATTCCTAGATGTGAAGTCACCAATTCGATTCCCCGCCCCGATCGGGGTGAGATATTGGACATGATGAAGATGTAGTTGTGCCAAGCTTACAAAAAAAAACCAAAATTAAGAATATAAGTTGTAGTAAAATATTTAATCTACATTTTTATTTTAAATAAAATATTTAATCTTCTCCATTACTCTCGTCCCTCATACTCTTGTTCAATCAAATAACAATCACTTTATCGAAATGTGTATGTCATGGTCCTACATTCATATTACAATCTGTAATTTGATTAGTGGAGTTTGTAAATTGTTAAAAACGTTGCTTCATATGGCTTTCTTTGTGAAGGGCAGTGTTTGTATGCTTGTTGTGGTTACATATGGGTCGATGGGTTAACTTCTCGATTGTATAGTAAGCTCCTAGCCCAAATGGGGGTGAATTGACCTTATAATTCCGTCACTGTCTATAATTTGAGTAGAGGAAATTGCAAATTGTTCAAAATGTTATTTCATATGACTTGTCATGCGAAGGGTGGTTTTTGTGGCTTCCTAAGATCAACCAGAGGTGAATTCTGTGGTATTTGTGGCTCCATATGGCTCAACGGGTGGTTCCAGAGATCACTTAAGACCAACCAGGGGTTGGAACGCTCCTACAAAGGGGTTTGGAGAGATGAAAATAGTCGTAACTTGAGCAGTGGATGCATCAAGGTGGGGGCCAAATGTGTGCCCAATTGGGTGAAAATCTGGAAGAAAATATGGAAATGGCCGAAAGCAATTAACAACCATGTTTTTTTTTTACATTATTGATCCGCCTAGACTGTATATATCTCTTCCTTCTACATGAAAGGTGCTAACTTCGATGCAGACTCGAGTGCATTCACAGTTGTTGGGTGATTTAGGAAAGCGAAAAATGGTTAAGGCACAACCAGGTAAAGGTAATGGAGGACGGGGTGACAAGCCAGGGAAAGCCAGCGAGAGAGAAAGGCAGGCGAAGCGAGCTTCATCAAGCAACCATTAGCGCATAAGGGGAAGGAAAACAGACCAAGAAAACATGCAAAATTTATTGCATGAATATGGGGTCGGTACTCCGGCTCAAGTTAAGTCAATGATATTTGTATGGGAGAAAGATTTGAATAACAAAGTTGAAACAAGCCTTCCAGATGATGAAATGGAACCCATGGTGACAGACCCAGGAAATACTAGAGGTTGACTGACTCTGTTCAAACAGTCAATTCACCTTTACTGGTCCATGAAATGTTTGATGGCGAAGACCATTATAGCATTACAGGAAGTAGGAGGAAAACTAAAGGCAAAACCGAGTCTTGCAGAGATCCACCGAGATATTCAAGCCATCCAGCTGCAAATTCACCATCAAATGTACATCTCAGTCAAATTGAAAAGTAGCTCCATAATTGAATCATCTGATGAATAGTTGTAGGAAGTTTTGCATATTTTTGTTTCTGATTATCTGATGTGGTTGGCTAGCATTTATTTTCATAGTAGTATGTTTAAGGGGATAATAGATATCATAGTATATAAGGCTTGGAAAGACAAAATCAAATAGTTTCAATTTTGGTTGGCTTATAACTCATTGAGGTAGCCAGCAGACCCAATTTCCTTCGGGTAGGTTGACGTCACCAAGAATTCTATATGATGTAACATACTGTTTTGTTAAAAGTGAATGAATATAGTGACAAAACCAAACTTACAATAACAACAACAAATTGTCTATCAAATTTTCCTTTATTTTTTCTTTTTCATTAAAAAATATAAATATTTGTTATGAGCACACTTGCGTATAATTTTTTTACTTTGAATTTTGAATTTTTTATTTTTGAACGAAAATGGAAAATAATAATTTCCTATGCCATGGACAATCTTTTTTTTTTCATGAATAAGACAAGAGTGTTACCTCTGAATTAAATATTATTTATATTTCTATATTATCTTCTATGCATTACCCACATTTAACTTCATCCTTTCTCGTAAATGTAAAGATAATTTATTATTCACCTATGATATATATATATATATATATATATATATATATGTGTGTGTGTGTGGGGGAGACGAGAGAATCCAAAGTATTAGTAATTGTTAAAATGTAATGTAATCAGGAATTGAAAGTGAGGATAAACACACAATTCACATTTTCGAACCAAGGTCAATTATAAGTTGTATGGGAACATTCTATAGAAATAAATGAAAAGTGTTTGACATGAGGTCGTTGTTAATAGGTCCATGCAGGTCCATATTATGATTAATCATGCCCCCCTCTTTTATTTCTTCTCCCAAGGTGATTTGGGCCTAGCCAGTATTTGGAACAGGCGTTCGCCATAAGGAGGGTGGTTGATTGACTATAATTTTTCATTAGGGTAGTTGCTTGATTGTAATTTTTCTTTGTATTGCGGTCTCCACAGATATATTAAAAAAAAAGCTCTAAATGACCAAAAAAAAAATTACAACACTAAATTACACAATCTTTTCTGACATTAAATTATAAATATAAAAGGAATTTACAGCACTAAATCACACAATCTTTTTTGACATCAAAGTCTAAATATATAAAAGAAAATTGACAAAAATAGTTCATGAGAGTTATGACAACATAATATTTACTTCATGCAGAAAGAAACATTTTCAGTCTCATTAACTATACAGCCACTGACAATATATTCATAAATATATGAGAGAGAAATAAATTCATAAACATATAAGAGAAAAATAACAGAAGTAGTCGTAAATTCACAAATATAGAAGAGAAAAATAATAGAAGTAGCTACGGCTTCTGAAGAATTTGTCATTGAAAATATAGTCTTAAATACATAAAAGATAATTTACAGAACTAGTTGTGATAGGAAAAAAAAGCAACCAATATTTCGGCTGCTATCTATCCATTAATGCGGTGGCAGATACACTGCCCACCATTGGAATTCAAAAGTATTTAAAATCAACGATTGAAGCGAGTGTATGCCTACCCTCATTAATAGTGCTTGAAAATAAAGCTCCTCTGGGTTCCTCATTTTGAATAGTCTCATAGTCTTTACTTACTATAAAATCATCTCAATACTTGAACAAAATCGTATTTAATCATTATTGTAGCACTGGAGTTTGCACGTGAGGTACCGGAACACAAATAAGCCACTCCTTATGCAAAACCTCTTGGTGCGGCTCATCCGATCTTTGAACTGTTGGTCGTACTACCATATAGTTGAGATGTTCATGGGTTAAAATTATTATTTTAAAGATTAATAAGTTGAACAGTTACACAACTCAAGATTTGGTTGACAGTTAAAGCAATGAGATTTATGAGTGGGAGAACTCTCATCTTCTAAGAATAGATCTAATAGTGCAAAAAAGTGTAAAGTGGCAATTGGGGAGTTTTTCTCAAAAAGAAATGCCTTATGGTGTAAATATATAAGGTAATTTTTAAGTTTATTTTATGAGTTCATTATTCAAAATGCATTGGAGGTATAAGTAATTTTAACTTATAATATAAGTTCAAACAAATTTAATATATCTAAATTATGTAATTTTAAAATAAATATAGTTTTTTATATAGTGGGAAAATTTTTCATAATTTAGTTTCCAAATTAGCATGAGATGGCCATCAATTCATGTTGACTCATAACCACATGCCTTTGAGTCTTGAAGCTATAACATGTTTCTTTCCCTAAAAAATGACAAGCTCTTGACCAAAGAGAAATAATTTTTAAACATATTACAAATCATACATATATAGTGTAACTAATAGATGAAATTTTTATTGACCAGAATTTGATAATATAATTTTTAGTAAGATTGTGATTTGTTTTAGTTTAAAATGCACTTTTGAATGCATAAATAGATTCAACACCCTAAAAAATCTCTGTGACCCTCAATCCTTCAAGATTAAAAAACTTAAACTTATAATTTTTAAAAATATCTATGGGAAGTTGATTAGAAAACTTAAAATCTCCAAAGCAATGAATCTTTAGAATTGTCTCTTTCGGATTAATCACGTCACACTTTTTTGGGGTCTACATTTAGAACCAACCACTATGGTTCATAGTCGGGGCATAGATGGAGGACCAAATGTAGCTAGAGAAATAAATAATGTGGAGAAGCTTCAAGAAATTCAACAGAAAAATTAACTAATCCGTTAGAGAGTCAAAATTAATCAAATAATAACAATCACAAAATTAGTTTCAAAATTAATTAATAACATATTTAAATGCGTAGAATATTAAAAATAGAATTAAATTCAATTTTATTAATAATATATTCAAAGTATAGAATATTATAAATGGAAATTAATTGAAAAGGAAAAATTAACAACATAAAATGGATAAAATATAGCTAATACAATAATATATAAAATAAAAATAACAATATACATATAATAAATTATATTCTATAATTAGAATTTGAAAAACGCATATATTTACACCGAAGATGTTCCTCTACGGGCTTTGGCTGGGCAGATTTGACCAATCAGATCTTTAGATTTTTTCCCTCCTCAGTCTATTCGATTTTTCCACGTGGCTTGTGTCATCGAGCCCTGACTCAGGTTCGGGTCTATGTTGGCGCTGATACATTGCCTGCCCACGTTCAGCCTGTACATGGTCTATAGAACATCAGTTCATAAGCATGTATTTTATCCAACTGAACAATTTTATGTTTGAATTGAATATCAGGGATACCCAAATAACAATTTCAATTACTTGGTTCCACTAAGTACACATTGCTTCTCTCCCGACTGTAGAACTCCTTGCTTTCTCTTCTCGATAACATGAACTTTAATCACATCAAGATAACATGCAATGTGTGACTTTTATGCATTTAGAAAAAATAGATTAATGTTCTTTTGTTGTTGTCAATGGTGAATTTTTTATTGTGGGCGGTCATAGTCTCCACAATGTCCCAAGGCTCAAAGGATATCAATGGAGGTAACTTCAAACCAATATTTTAGTTTGGTAGCTAGCCCTACCAAACCAGAGAGGGCTCTCTCTATGAAAATCACAACCAAGGATTTGACTGGTACAAGAATGGATTTTAGGCTATATAGTTCAGCTCTAGGGTTTGAAATATTTTAGGGTTTTTTGTTGGATCGGGAGTGAAAATCAGGGAACTAGGCTAAAACATCAAAGGTTTTAGTTGCAAGAAATATAGAGGAGCAGGGTAGGCATGCTTTTGTGGTAGATTAGAAGTTGTTCGATGTAGTGTAGGGTTGAATGACCAAGGAGATAATAATGGGCATGTATGCCATGAATTTATTAATCAAGAAGATAAAACACACAAAATGAGATTCCTAACAAAACATAGCTTAATTAAAAGGATTTTGCTTAAAACCTCTTAAGAAAATCACTAAAGATCAAAGATATGGCAAGGAGACTAACTTATCTTTCATATAAATCTATAGTAGAGAGAAAACATTATTACAAACTCCCAACACAAGAATTCTCGAATAATAGCTGCAACTGTCCCTTGATTTCCTGTAAAAATGATGAAGTACAAGCTACAAGACTTTCACCCTCTAATGTCCAACCATCAAAATGACTTAAAACCACATACATATAGACTTAAAATAACCTCCCCTCTCTTAGGGTTTGAATCCCTCAATGTAGGAGCATCTCACATGAATTTCTCAACAAAAACCTAATGGCTAGGAGGTTAAACAAACTCTCCTCAAATAGACTTTGATTGACCTGCTCCTCATCAATGAAGTCCAAAATTACACCAAAATGACTCTAACAAGTCTGTTAACCTTCTATTACATCACATCAACATGGAAGTAACTAAATTACATCATCAAAGTAAGATTTACTGAATAAAACCTCTAAAATTGCACTAACAGGCAAAATCGCAGCGCCTCTCTGCAAAAGCAAACTGCCTCTAAACAAAATCGCAGCGCCAAACTTGTAAGGGACTTTTGAAGGCCTTACATTGCTCCAAATCCAGTTCTGAAAGATGCAATGGAAATATGAGGAGGATTTTTTTTCATTAGACACCTCAAGCAAGCAAAATGGACACTCCATGATAGAGAAAAACACATTTTCCCAAAGGTACTCCCAAAAGTGCAGTGCCTAGTCCAAAACAGTGGCATAAAGTGACTTTTTTTCATGTTTTTTAGAATTTTCTCCCAACCAGTTTGCTGACAGGGCTCCAAAATTTTATATTTGACATGTATGAGTGATTATCTACCCAACCATATAAAATTTTTGGTATTTGGATGGCTGAGGAAAAAGCGCAGCACCAAGACACTGTGCTTTTGGTTGTACTGAGATTTCCAAATTAGGCCAAAAGTCACAAAAATTCTTCAAAATTGTCCCATGAGGCCAAGTGATGATGTTTCATGCAATGAGGGATGCCTCAGCAATCAATTCAAGCTTATCCTTCTCTTTTTGTCTCATTAGGGTTTTCTTAAGCTTCTCCTTCAACTGCTTGATCCTGGTTTGGGAGACATGGTTCCTTGTATAATAATGCATAGCCATGTGTATTTGTAGCTTATTGTTTATGTTTGCCCTCTTAATAAGCTTTTCCAAGTATAAATTCACCCTATCCAACCAACCTACTTTTCCTTTCTCAATTTCTACCAAAATGAGTTCATCAACTGTCATTTGAGCTTTTAGTGGAGAGGTTTATTTTCGCTGCTCAAGTGCTCTCTTGAGACCTCTTGTTATTGGTCTCATTGCCTTAACTTGTTCTTCTTGATACTCTAAATCATCAATATCAGTCACTTCTTTACCTTTGGCATCATTCTTTCTCAAATTTGCTTTGGGCTTGTTTAAGAGCAGTTGATTTACCTTTAGCTGCATGTTCTCCTATTGCAAGAATGAGACCAAGAAATTTGTTTTTGATAAACTGTCCTTGAGCTCTCTAATCTCAGCCTCCTTCTCCATCATGATTTGCTCTGTTGTTTTGTTCTCCTCATGGATTTCCAAATCCACCATATCAGTTTCAAGATGAACTTGTTCCTCATCCTGCAATGGTGCCTCATGATGTGATGATGTTTCTTGCTCACCTGATGTAGGTTTGGCCCTTTCAACAATGTCTGAAGAAAACACAAGCCTCTTACCTCTAGTATAGTTCCGAGTCACCTCTGCCCTAGGATTTTGTTTGATAGGTCTGCTTGTGGAAGCTACCTCTTGTTGTGTTGGTGATGACAAAGGTGTAGAGTGATGTCTAGACTGAGATGGAGAATACAAAAAAGAAGTTGAATGTATAAAACCATACCATGACAAATTGATCTGTGCTAATTGATGGCAAACCAGGTCTTTCACCAAGCCATGGTGAAACAAACTAGCATGATGATTTTCTCCCAATATTTGTACCTTCTCTACCACTTTTACTATGATTTTGTAAAGGTAATGAGGCAAGTTTAGTGCTTTTACACCAGTGAAATGCATCAAGAGTCTCATATGATACTAATATAACCTTGAATCCCTGTCCTCACATGTGAAATATCTCATGATCAATTTCATGAGATGGGCATATTTTTCCAACAACTGTCTGAATGGAAAGATGTGTGTTGGAGCTACTTTGTATGTTGGCTAAAAATACATTTTGTAACTTTCAAGGTCGAGGCCTCTACTCTTGAACCATGTTTCTCCACTATTTGAAATCCCTCTAGCTGTGGCAATGGTCTCTGCTAAAAGAGTGAACACCACCCCTGCAATAGTCACCTTATCTCTCCTCAATCTGGTGGCAAAAGTGTTGGTAAGTTTGTCATGAAAACCTAGTTCATCAACCTTCTCGCAAAAGGCAAGGGAACCAACATCTTGGAATGATTTCTTGAGAAAGGGTGAAGACATGATCTCATGTGTTGAAGTGGGCTCATACCTGCTGATCTAACCTCCCTTGTGCCTCTTCTACTCAGTTGTCTCTGATTCCATAGCAAAACCTAGCTCAATGGAAGGGGAATTAGGGTTTAGTGTAGGGAAAAACAGGGGATTTGGGAAATTTGTAGGAATGAAGGGAGATGGTGTGAAAAATCCTAAATATGGATTCCTACTGCAACAAATCTGAATTACTTCTCCTATTATTTTTCATAATTATTTCAATACATTGAAATACCAAAGTAATTACTGAAGCAGTCTACACAAATAATGTTATGGAATAAAGCTAAGTGCTGAAACAAACTGAACAAAATACAATGAAAAACATCCACATTTGACACAGTAATTTTTGGACTAAGTCCCCGGAAAAACCCAACTCGGGAAAACCAGTGCAGCAGATCTGAGGGTTTTATATTATTAAGCAGCATAATTTTGAGTACAACTAGGGTGCTAATATTTGGCTCACACTTCAGAGAAAATCTAGGCAACAGAAGAAATGTGAGGTATACCTCACTCTGAAAATCCCCTGCTGATCTGAACAGCTGGTGAAGCCCCCCTCTGCCTCTGCGTGATGCCTACGTTGCAACTGCGTAAGCCTGCGTAGGTAAGCTAAAGAACTATGTCACCTCTCCTCTGCAACTAATCAAGGCTAATCTGAAACCGAGTTTTGGCCCTCCTGGCTTAGAAACCCCACCTTCCAACTATCTCCGAACTGAATACAAAAGGCATTGCATCATTTATGTGTGATTCCCTTCAGGAACTGTGTTACCCCTCCATGTGACTATGCTGCCACTCTCTAAGTCACTGCTGCCTCTCTCTGAAATGTACTCCTGGTCCTCTTGACCAGTTACTACAACTGCCCCACTCTGAAACTGATCACTGAATCAAATCACCTAGCAAACACAGCCCTAGTGATTAGATCTTGATCAAAAAGTTGTGACTCTCTCACAAGCTCGAAAATTACAAATGCTCAATGTGCTCAATGTGTTTTTTCATAGACCCCTCACCCTCCTTCTTATATTCTTTCATTGACTCTTCAACGGCCAAGATTAAAACATAATCAAGGGCTAAGATTAACTTGGAGGTGATCCATAACTTTATCTAGAAGATTCATACTTAGTTTAATTAAGTATTATTTTCGCCACATGGTACGTTTATAGTTTGTTTGAATGTTTGATTAATTACATGATATGAGCACGTGTGTATAAGATCACATGAAGTAATGATCTTGTTTTAAGATGGTTGTAATAACACGTATACGTTGAGACAGTTGATATGTACTTGAGTGTAAGTAGATGATAGTTGTAGCAGTATGTATTATGACTGATGAATGTGAGTTGAGTGTTGATTATGACATGGTTTTTAGACTTGGTAAATGTTGATTCCAAATTAATAGATATGGTGTCTTGATATTTGGAACATGTGGCTGACATGTGTGTTTAGATACAAGGCAGTGTGTCTGGAATAACAAGGTAAGGTAGCTGTTATATTGTATATTTATATTATACACTAACAGTTATGTGTTCGTGGAGGTATGATGCAGGGGATTGCATGCAGAAGAGACTGCCATGAAATATTTGAAAAGGATCGGGTTGAGCTTTCCCTTGGAAGCTTTGGGAACCCATGGGGGATTGAGTCATGGTTTTTGTTGCTAGTCTTGTACTTTCGGTCTTTTATTATTTGTTTGTGTTTGATTTTCAACTCTCTTTTTTTAATGTCTGGTGCAAGGCCTTGCCACTTTGTCGTGGTGTCGTATTCATTTTGGTTTTTTCATGGTTTCCTTTTCGTTTGTTTCTTATTCTTGCGTTTTATGTTTGAGAGTCTTGAGAGTTGGTTTGGGAAAGAGGAAAGTTGACGAAGCTCAGGAAGAGATGACTGAAACTCAGCAGGTAATGTAAGAATAGGATGAAGCTTGGTGCATGTATAAGGGTAGATGAAGGTAAGAATATGACAACCATTTGGGTTGGTTGGGTCCATTGAGGTAAATGGACGATGGAAGAATAGTCGCGAGAAAGGTAACACGAAAGGTAAAGTGAATGGATCTGAGGTGTTAGATGCCTTGGCTATGTTGGGAACTGTTTTTCTCAACGTTGTGCATCTTATGCACGAATAAAGGCAGTTATATTAACCTAGACCTTATGATATCTAGCAATTGTGTTGTGATCATGATTATGTTAATGTTTATATATGTATACATGTATGTATGTATGTATGTACATGGTGTTTGACAAGGACGTCATGGATCATGGTTGTTTAATGCTAAATTTTTATATGTATATATGTGTGTGTGTGTATGTCGTTGTCTGACATGACGATGATTATTTTATTTTAATGATTATATATGTATGTATCTATGTATCTATGTCACTGAATGGCAGGGTTTTGAAGGATCATTCTTGTGGAGGAATGATTTCTTATGCAGGTGAATGGCATGAAGAGGTCTTGGTCTTACAAGGAATCAAGTGGGAAGAGTAGTGTTACACTAAATTTTGTCACCGTGACTGTCGATTCATATACATCTTCATCCAATGAGTGTCTCAAGTGAATCCCCTATGAAGCTTGAAGTAAAAAAATACCAAGTACAAAAGGAATTTTGGTTTGCATTGCTTAAAAACCAATTTCGAGCATCTGCACAGTTTTCTTGTGCATTACCCGCACATGTGTAGTTTCTTTCACTATAAACTGGGCAGATCTACACACTGTCTTCCACTATAGACTGCACAGTTCTGTTCACGCAAGTAAAAACTAAAAAACAAATTCTAGAATCTTTCGCGGAGGAATATTATCCAAATTAGAAACCTAGAACCACTACAAACCTGAGCCCCATCCGTTGGAACGTGGAACTAATCTCCTTTTTTTAAGCATCATATCTCTTGAGAAAATTAACTAGAAACCTCCTCCTCTTTCCTATAAATTGAGCATAGGACTAGAGGAATAAGAGACTTGGATTTGTGAACTTATGTTGATGGTTTGGGTCTGAAGAACTTGTCATCAAGGGAAGAAAATAATACCATTGGAAGAGGCTTGTGACATCAAGGAAACCATGTTGTAAGCTTGTTTTCCTTTCAATTCAATACAAAGTAATTGTTTTTTCCTAATTGTATCTATTTTTGGTGTTATTTGCGAGATTCCTTGATCAATCGTATAGTTTATCACTGATTATTGATTCAATTATATGTTGTATGATAATATAGGGACTTCATTTACCTTTGCTTTCACATGCGAGATGCTTTGATACCTTTGAATGTTTTTGTCTATGCATATCTATTTTGGAGCGTCATGGAGAAACTGTGGAAAACATTTGGAAAGCCTTTAAGGGATTGAGGAAAAGATGGTTGTGGAAAGCAATGAAAGAACTTCTACAAGCACTTCGTTAATAGGTAAGTGATCCTTATCATACTACATGTTTCATGTTTTAGTTATAGGCTAAGGAAAGGTAGCAATTCTTTTGATGTTTGTTACTAGGTTTTGTTGGAAATCTAGGGAGATCGCTCTTGTCTGCAAGAGGGATTTGTTCGCCTAACAAATTGGCGACTCCACTGGGGAATGAGAGTTCTCCTTTGTGTCCTTTTGTGACCCTTGACACCTTTAGACCCTTATAAAAATTGAAATTTCTGGTTTGAGACCTTTGTTTTTTATTTTTTCAAGTTTTTGTGCCTGCGCAGATTACCTTTAGCAACAGTGTGCATATTTCTACACTTAGTCCTTAGCACCAATGTGTATGCGCAGTGAATCAAACTGGTTGCTTGCGTAAATTTCTTAAAATTTAAAAATTTGGGGATTTTTCAGGTCTTCTTTGTTTTTATCATTACTCAGAGGTTTTTTCGATTTCTTAACAATTTTTGGGTGTTTTTTGTTTTCATTTTTGCAAAAAAAATACCCCCTCAAATTGTGTATGAGTGATAATCGCCTTTGAGTGTCATCTCTTTTGATCTTTGTAATTTTCATGAAATTTTAGTTTGAGTTCTCTATTAATGAAATCTGAGATTAAATTTGATTTCATTTGGGTTTTATAATCTTTGTGAACTTTCCTTTACTTACACTTAATTGGTTTTTTCGCAGTATTAGTGAAATAAGGTATTGTTGTCCATAAAAAGTCTTGTTATATTGTTATTTCGTTGATCTGGAATTATCTTGTGTTTGTTCTCGAGAATTCTCTTGCATAGATTACATTTGCATGGTCTCGTCCATAGATTACAAATGCATAGTTTACATTCTGGAAAAGTTAACCATAGATTTAGATCAATGTATTTGATAGTATTTTTGAGGAAAATCACTTATCTTTACATTTTTGGGTTTTGAGTTTTTGTTGGTTTGTTGATCTATCAAAAAAGAGTCTCTCACTTCTGGAATTGGTTGTCTGAATCTCTTTTCTTTCAGTGAATCTCATCATATATTCTTTTATGCCTATTGTAAAGAGTTATTCCATCGGTTGAAAATATAGTGTCTCTAATTGAAAGATAGTCCTAATTTGAATTTGTGTGTTATTATGCTTGTTTTAAACATTAAAAAACAAAAAAACAAAAACAAAAATTATTGGAATTGATTAGCATTAGTATCTTCTTGCTGAAAATTAGTGTATTAGAGAATTTGTTATCTTTTCTCTTATTTATCAATTCTTGCATTGTTGGGAAGTGAATGGAACCTTTCTCCTTGCTTTAGTTAAGATTCATCGAAGTGAAAATATTACATTATCATATTCGATTGCATTCAGTTTTGGGTCAGGTCATAACACCACCAGTTTCATATCCATTTACCCTTTGAATAAATAACAATTTTAAAACACAATGCTAATAAAATAAATCTAGAAATTTTTATATTTTTTAGGACTCTTTTCCACCTACATTAGATCATGTTGTAGGGCTTTGGAATAGGGAAGTGATTTAACTTCCCAAAGCTTCAAACAAACACTAGAATCTTGTGATGGGGATTAAATCCAATTATTATAGTTTGGCTCTGAGAAGCTCCTCTTACAAGGGAGTTAAGCATGAGATCATATAATATCCAATGGAGTGATCGACCCCATGTTCATTGGTTACGGTAGAGTGATTTGCACACATTACAAACGGTGTCGAAAGGTACTTGGGAGTCACTTGAAAGTAAACCTCAGATTAACCATGTTGAGGAACTTTCAAGGGGATTGAGATTTGTTACTCTTCCCTTGCATGTACATCTGATCTGCGATTGTCCCCCAAGTTAAATTTGTTATAAGTGGTAAACTTAGAGACCATGATCTTAGGGCTATTACCTGAGGTGACGATGGAGGGGAAGTCTCTAACGTACCTGGAACAGACGTTGACTAGACTTACTTGGACCTTTCTGGAGGGGATTCTTCACTTGAGATGACATAAGTGGAATTAATTGCACCAGATTGTGTTCATTATGCAAGTTGCCAAGGTAACTGGTTCCACCTACTCTATCTTTATTTCATTTTTCACCTTGATCTCTGCGACGTTGGATTTCATCACCAACTAGTGATTTTTTTATGAAAAGGTTTTTTGCATGGTTTGACTCCTTAGATTTACTAACATGTGTTATTTGCTTGTTTTTACTTTTTACAGACCTTAGATGTGGATTGTGAATATTATTTAAATTCTTAATAAAACTTATTTGAGTTGAATCTAATGGCAAGAGTTTCAGAATTCACCAACCAAGGAACCCCTATTAATGGAAATCTTAGTCCTTTTCCTTGCTTTTGAAATGTTGGTCCTCCTTATATGGCTACATTGTTATTAACTGGATTTACCATAGGTTTTCCGGTATGGTTGTTTTCAGCTTAGTTGGCCTCAAATACTCAAATTGTTCCACCTCAACCAAGTTCACCATCTCAACATCACCAACCTCATGTTGACCCTTTACCTTCTTCACCCAACATGTCTTCCTCCATTTCTTCTTCTTCGTTTGGTAAAATCCTTGATGCTAATAACCAAGTGGCTAAGTAGAAGAATAAAGGGAAGAAGAAGAAGAAGAAGTAAGATAAGAAAGAAGTCAACCAACCAACCATGGTTGTAAGTATTGGTAATGTTGAGGAAACGTCCAACATGCATCGTAAGCCCAAATAACCTTGCAAACTTTGTAAGGGTGACCATTTCCTTATCAATTATCCTACGATTCCTAAGGTCTTCGATGTATGGTCTAAAAATTCCTATCAACTTAGCATTGATCCATCGACTAGTGATTGTCAGGTTTATAGGAAAAAAAGTAAAGTTAGGTTTCCTTGTAGGTTATGCAAAAGGAGTCATAAAACTCACCTTTTCCCTCACATGAATGAAGCCTCAAAATGTTGGAAAAAAGTTATTGTTCCACAATAGCAACTTCCAATTAGTTACCGTAAAATTTCTCCCAATCTACCATTAGTTGACAGAGTGATTGATCTAATTCCAAGTACAATCAATCTCGCTCTTCCATTGGAGAGTGAAACATATATCACTTAGGTTGATGAACCATTGGTTGATCAAGTGGTAGACTTGATTCTACATTCAGTCGATCCCATTCTCCCTTTAGAGAATGAAGTTAATACTGCTCAAGTTCTTCTTGTTACTTCAAATTCTTTTACACAAGGGGGCATTTCACTTGTTTCCACTAAACCCCATCTAAGTACTAAGGTCATTTCCTTTTATTGTAGTATACTGATAGAACCTCATATTCCTTCTTCTACACCTTTCCAAATCATTATGAAGGCTTATGGTAAGAATGTGTGGTGCACAAATTTAGATGAAGGTGCTTTTGTTAGTATTTTATCCTCAACTGCTTGACAAGCTTTGGGTTCCCCTCAGCTTGTGCCTGTTACAAAAAATATCGGGATTCATCCTAAGTTTCATATTACCTTGGAAGGTAAAACTATATGTATTGATATTATGGTAGTTTAAGGCCCCTTAGATTTCAATTGACTCCTTGGGCGAGACTATGTCTATGCCATGAAAGATGTCGTATCGACACTCTTTCGCATGATGTCCTTTCCTCACAATGGAAACATTGTGACTATTGACCAACTTTCGTTCATTTATCTTGATTCAACTACCAACCATCTGATATCCCTCAATGTTCCATATATGGAAGTGGTACCCACCCCGCTATGGGTTAATTATGTGGCAACCAGTCCCATGCATTCAGTTACCGATGTCACCAAGGCTCTAACTGTTTGCTCGACTTATTTTGATTTAAATCTGGTAACTAACATGGTGAACACTTCAATGGGGTCATTTGAACCCGATGTTCTTATCCCTATTGATTCCCTTGACATGTGTTCCTTCTAGAGAATTGTTCTTCCATTTTATAAAGACCTATTGGAAGCCATGATCGAGGTGTGTCCCTTGGCATGTGTTCCTTAAATACGTAAGCCATGATCAAGTCTTCATGAGGATGGTTCTTTTATTGTGTCAACCTCGTTAAAAAATGAAACAAGTCTCCATGAGGATGCTTCTTTTACTGTGTCAACCTCGTTAAAAAATGAAACAGGTCACCATGAGCATAGTTCCTTTTCTTGTGTCAAGCTCGTTAGAAAATGAAACAAGGTGATATAAGGATGATTATTTCACTGTGTCAACCTCGTTAAAAAATGAAATGGGTTCCCATGAGGATGCTTCTTTTACTGTGTCAACCTCGTTAAAAAATGAAATGGGTTCCCATGAGGATGATTCTTTTACTTTGTCAATCTCATTAAAAAATGAATCAGGTTCCCATGGGGATGATTATTTTACTGTGTCAACCTCGTTAAAAATGAAATAGGTTCCCATGAGAATGGCTCTTCTACTATGTCAACCTCGTTAAAAAATTAATCGTGTCACTGTGAGAATAGTTATTTTCTTGTGTCCAACTCGTTAAAAAATGAAACAAATCATCCCCTAATTGAGTTGAGTCTTTGACTAGATCTCGTAAATGTGAAGTCAAGTCTTTCATCTAATCTCGTAAATGAACCTTCATTCCATCCAACTATTAGTAACCAATATTCTACTTAGGTGAATGCAATGAAGCTTGGGGGGCATATGCCCTTGCGCGTTATGCTTGGAGGGCATTGAAACCTATCTCAAGAATAGCTTTCCTATATTTCAAGCTTGTGTAAAAATGAAATCACTCTCAAGCATAGTTTTTCACTATTTCAAGCATGTATAAAAATGAAACCAATCTTGAGTCCATTTTGGTTATTATTTTAAATACTCATTAAACTCATGAAAATCTTGAGCTTTTTTTGCTATCTTTCATGCTCATAAAACACATGAAAATGCCGAGTTCTTTCCATTTTTTCTTGCTCGTAAATTAAATTGAAAGTCGTCCATATGAGCGAACTTTTATCACTATTTCAAACTTGTTAAAACTTACGAAAAAGTGAAACCCTAGAGTTCTCTTTTAAGCCCTTTTTATACTCTTTAAACATGAAAAGATCGTCGAGCACTTGAATATTTGAACTTGAAAAAAGTAAATGAAGAGTTCTATATTTAGTATAATTTTGCCCCTTTTCCAGACTGAACTAGACTATTTACGAAAAGGTTATACGTTGACTAATCATGGTCAATATAGTTCTCTCCTGCATTATTTTACACTTTCTTCCGGCTTGAGAGACTAAATTTACAAAAAAGGATATTTTTGAGTTTACTTGTGTTTTTCTCCTGACTCCCTAAAAATGAAAAACACTGAGTTTTACTTTCTCTGAGCTCATTAAATTTTATGTTGAAAGAAATGAACAAGTTTTATTTTCGTGTATTTTCAAACTCTTTAAACATGAAAATGACATCGAGTTATCCCTTCACTGGACTCGTTAAAATTTAAATAGTGCAAGACTCATCAATCATGATGGGACCAAACCATTCCTTCCTAGGGTTCGTTATAAATATTTCGAAGGACTCATTCGAAGGATGAGCTTATAGGACAAGCATATGTTATCCTCCTCAAGCTTATGTAAAAATAAAGAGGCACTTATCAGTAATGGTGGAGATAAATTGGGAAGAAGTTTTCATTTTTGTATCTCATTAAAGGCAGTATGTCGCTCTTGAACATGACACTCAGTCACATTTGTGTCCAGGTTGGAAAATCCATTTGCCTCGTAGTTAATCGAACCTCATTGAAAGTCTTCAGTTGGTTTTGGGTATTATCGTTGAGTCAATGCCACCAAGTCTAAGTGCCATGTCACCAATATGTTCAAGAGAAGTTCAAACTCAGTCTAAACTACCTTGCAATTTGTAGCCTTCAATCATGTCGGCCATCACTGAGACAGTCCTAAATCACTCCAAATATTTTTCTTCAAAACTTGACACAATTTTCTTGTCATAGGCCCTCCTACGACAAATCACTTCTTATTGACCTCAACTCACTATCTAGGAAGTTGATCTAGAAACCTTCTTCAGTACCTTGGAACCTGCATGCCCTAATGGCGGGTTTCTCGCCTTTGACGATTGGTTCTCATCATTGACCTTCGATCGAATTATTCTATGAGTGTTCGACTTCAAGACATATTTTCACACTTCATAGATTGTGCTGGAATTACCTTGAGGAACATTGTCATTATTGGTGGTTTCTCTAGCACTTGTTAAGGGTTCACACCATTGACCAGTAATCAAGTGGTTTCTACCATGTTCGACTTCAAGACATTTACTCACATGGTTAGATTCATACATCGAGCGATGGAGATCAAGACCCTAGATCTAGTTTCATCCATCTAGGTTGCGTGGAGTTATTAAATATTCATGATTGTGCAAGTAGATCCATATTTGATGGTTGTGTCCATATTGTGTCTATTGTTGACATGGATCTTTGTGTATTTCCCTATTGGTTCATTGAGTTATGTTTACTCGGATTATGGGAATGCCTACCACAATAATGTTTATATGGAAGAATGATATGGTAATCCTTGATTGTTTGTTTCGGATCTTCAACCAATTGGTCTCTGATTCGAACCTTTAACATGATAAAGTGCTTCAGTCATCAAACATCTTTTCTGGATTTGCACTTTAAGGGGAAATATGTTACGCTAAATTTTTTCACCATGACTGTCGATTCAGATCTCTCGCCATTCGATGAGTATCTCAAGTGAGTCCCCTATGAAGTTTAAAGTAAAATAATACCAGGGACAAGAGGAGTTTTGGTTTTCACTACTTAAAAACCAATTTCGAGCATCTGCGCATTTTTCCTGTGCATTACCTGCACATGTGCAATTTCATCCACTATAAACTGCGCAGATCTGTGCACTGTCTTCCACTATAGACTGCACAGTTCTTCTCACGCAAGTAAAAATTAAAAAGCAAATTCTAGAAGCTTTGGTGGAGGAATCTTATCCAAAATAGAAACCTTGAACCATTGCATACATGTGCCTCATCCCTTAGATCATGGAACTATTTTCCTCATTTTAAGAATCATATCCGTTGAGAAGAGGAACTAGAAACATCCTACTCTTTCCTATAAATTGAGCATAGGACTGGAGGAATAAGAGACCTGGATTTGTAAAATTATGTTGCTATTTTGGGTCTGAAGAACTTGTCATCAAGGGAAGGAAAGGAGACCATTGAAAGAGGTTTGTGACATCAAGGCAACCAAGTTGTAAGATTTTTTTTCCTTTCAATTCAATACAAAGTAATTGTTCTTTCCTAGTTGCATCTATTTTTGATGTTATTTGCGAGATTCCTTGATCACTCGCATAGTCTATCACTGATCATTGATTCAATTATATGTTGTATGCTAAGTTAGGTATTTCATTTACCTTTGATTTCATATGCGATATGCTTTGATCCTTAAATGTTTTTGTCTATGCAGATCTATTTTGGAGCATCATGGATAAACTGTGGAAAACATTTGGAAAGTATTTAAGGGATTGAGGAAAAGCTGGCTGTGGAAAGCGCTGAAAGGATTTCTACAAGCACTTCGTTAATAGGTAAGTGATCCTTCGAATAATACATGTTTCATGTTTTAGTTATAGGTTAAGGAAAGGTAGCAATTCTTTGGATGTCTGTTATTAGGTTTTGTTGGAAATATAGGGAGATCGCTTTTTTCTGCAAGAGGGATTTGTCCGCCTAACAAGTATTCCTGACATATCTTCGAGGTTATTATGATGTGGATATGAATTGATATTATATGCTTGTACTATGCCTATGTTTATGTTATGGACATGTAATGTTGAGGGGCAGATCAACGAAGTGAAAGTAGTGTGATCTGCGACATGCTAGGATAAGCATGGGTAGTGGAACGACACTAGAAGCAAGGTTGCTTGTGGGGTCAGTGTGTGGTCTATGGATGTGCAATACTATTGTTGTGTATATGTTGTGCATGTTGTATATTCAGTGATTGTACCTATGGTGATGTGTACATGTAACATATGTAGCATTGTGTACATATGTTGTTGTATGTCTATTTTATATATGGTGTTGTGTGTATATTGCATATGCAATGCTAGATATAGATGGTGCTATGTACATGTTGGATATGCAGTGTTATGTTCATTTCATATTGTGCACATGTTGGATATACAGTGTTGTGTACATATGGTGGTATGTACATGTTGTATATGCAATGTTATGTACATATGGTGTAGTACATATGGTGCTATGTACATATGGTGTTGTGTGCATGATTGTACATGTGGTGTTGTGTGCATGTTGTACATGTGGTGTTGTGTGAAAGTGGTGTCGTGTACATGTCGTGCATGTGGCGCTGTGTACATGTGGTGTTGTGTACATGTTGTACTGTGTACACATTGTACAGGTGGTGCGGTGTACATTTAACGTTGTGTACATGTTGCGCGGGTGGTTCTATGTACATGTGATGTTGTGCACACGTTGTGCAAGTAGTGTTATGTACAGGTGGTATTGTGTACATGCTGTGCATATGGTACTAGTATACATGTGGTATTATGTTCATGTCGTACATGTTGTGTCGCGGGCATGCGGTACTATGTATGTGCATGGTGTAGTCGTGGTATCGTGACATGTGTATTTGTTGTGTTGTACTTTGTATATGTATATGTATTGTGTTGTATTGTACACCAGGTGTGGGTGTATGTGTTGTATTTCGGTGTAGGCATATGTGTTGTGTTGTATTGTACACCGGGTGTAGGTGTATGTGTCGTATGTCGGTGTGGGTGTGTGTATTGTATGGAGTTGTAGGTCATATGTGGGTGTGTGTGTTGTGATGTACACTATGTCTATGTTATTGAATAGAAGCAAAGGCATTGGGTGTTTTCCGAGTGTGGCAATCGATCTAGTGTGTGTACAGAAAGAACAAAGGCAGAAGTAAGGAGCAATGAAGGATAAGTATCAATATCTTATTTCAGTTTTATTATGCATGTGATCTACGATTACGACTTATGATGGTTACATGTGATTTATGATTATGGTTTATGGTGATTTCGTGCAACTCGTGATTTTAATTTATGATGGTTGTGTTATGAGCTAAGCATATGTGATATGTTTATAGGTGATGACTGATCAAACAACTATTTTGACTTGTTGTGACTTGAAGTGAACAGGATTGCAAGTGTACCTTACTGACGATCTTACAATGAGGTATGATTTTAGTTTTTTTCAATTCATTTTGAGTCTAATGGGAATTATTTGCTTGGTATAGGAAAGCATGGAAATGCCCAGTTGGGTGATTGGAACTAACTACAAGAATTAGCAATGTTAGCAAAATGAATTGGACAATGCAACAGTATGTCAGTAAAGCACTTCGAGAGCAGGGCCATTGTGGGACACTAGTACCCAACAATGTCCATTGATTTCCATGAGCATTCTATGACTAGTATGATGGTTTTGAGGCAGGTATATGCCTTGGCTTTTGTATCTTTCGATGCGAGGAAGCCTTACCAAGGGATGGATCGCTCAGATTGGGGGATGTCAGGGAACTTGGAAGGTGAATGACTGCATGGAAGGGGGTTACCGGATTGCCCGAAGGACTGTGTAGCAGAGAAGGGAAGGTCAAGGATGGATTTGTTTTGCTCATTAGCACTGCCAAATGGAATCAGACGCACATTGGGAGTGTGCCCTGAAATAATGAGCCGGTAATTGTTCATTGAGAGGACAAGTCGCGCAAGATTGTAGTGTTGGACATTGGATGTAGGCTTTAACTTTGACAATGGATTTTGGACTTCCTGGGAAGGAGGTGAATCCTGGTATTACTTTGAAGGTGGAGGTGTGAGCCTATTGATTCCCTTGATGTGGATGCAGGCATTGTATCATTTTATTTACCGGTTGACCAAATGTGCATATGTTTATATAAACGTTTATATGTGTATAATATTGTAAATATTTTATCAAGTTTGATTTATAAATCTTCATAGACAATATTGTTGTATATATGGATGTCATTGTAAATACTGCAACGAGTTGTGTTAAAAAGCTCCATAGGTAATATGTTTTATTTTCAGCGGTTTGTTGGTTTGTAGGTGTCATTGAACACCGAGGACAGTGTTCCCCCAAGGGGGAGGGTTCTGTAACAACTTTGGTGAAAATTCCATGTAATAAAATTTAATAAAGGCAAAATAATAAGCACGGTTGATGGGACACTCATTATGAGCTGAATGATGGGAAAAACATCCTTGCAGGTGTTCATTTCGATTATTATGGCTAAATAAAATTGGCAAAAGGCAATGACAAAGGCTTTGGAAAGGCATGAGGCATTAATTGGCATTTTATTTATGAAAATAATGGAAAATAGGAGAAAAGGGAGGTGAAAGGCCACAGGTTGCATGTGAGGAGGAAAATGAAGGAAAATAATTAAAATTGAAGAAAATAGAGGCCTCATTGATAAAAATCTACTGAGGATCAGTTGGCAAGCTTTTGCTCACAATTGTGACTCTCATTCTATTCTCTCTCTGTCGTACTTTTGGATACTTAGAGTTTTCTTGGAGCACTCTTGGAGAAGTGTGGCATACTTTGGATTTGGAGCAAGAAGGCAAACGAAAGGTAGGAGAGCACAAGAGGACATCGAGATCAATGACTACAGCTAGATTAATTTGCAGGTATCGATTTGGATGTATAGTTTCCTTGCTAGTTTTGGCATGCATGGCACATGCATGTGGTTTCTTGGTTATGATATGTCATTGGCATGGAGGATTGCCTCGATTGACAGTGGGTTTGGCCAACCTTGAAATTTCCTGGATATCCATGGTGTATTTCCTTGTTCTTTCTATTTGGTTGGTTCTCATGTTCCTTTATCTATGGGTCCAGTTACTATTCCCTGGAGCCTTGGTTGGACAAATTCTATGGAGCCCGATGGATAGTTGTGGGTTGAGTTACTAGTCCTAGAG
Source organism: Pinus albicaulis (assembly GCA_034641835.2). Taxonomy (NCBI): domain Eukaryota; kingdom Viridiplantae; phylum Streptophyta; class Pinopsida; order Pinales; family Pinaceae; genus Pinus; species Pinus albicaulis. The sequence continues at coordinate 260,078,491 of CM076577.1, read as the reverse complement.
CCTTGGTTGGACAAAAGCTCTGGAGCCCGGAAACAACTGGGGTTGAGTTTCTAGCCCTGGAGCCTTGGTTGGAAAAAACACTCTGGAGCCTTGGAAAACTTGGGTAGACACCAATCTGGCGATGATTCTGATGTCCGACCGTGAGGTGGAATCACTGGTTGAGGGTTGATGTGGTTTGGCCTTTGGAAGCCCTGATTTGTTTTTGATGGATTTGGTTTATGATATCCCACATTCATGATTGGAATATGGCATGGGGGTGACTCACTGAAGAGAATTACCTCAACCATGTCTATGGTCGGGTGGAACGTGGAAGTCCTAGACTTGGTTGCATTTTTCTTATGGCAATAAGAGCTCTTTTCCTCTTGTTTTGATGGGTAAATATGCTTCTTCTTCTTTTTTGGCTTCTATGGTTGTTATGTGCTTGTCATTTTTGTTGCTTATATGTTGGTTATGACAGAGTTTTATGATGGTGATGAAGTATGGATCTCATCATGTTTTTTTTCATAATTGAATGAACATTATATATATGCCTAAATAGACAATAATGCAGTTAATGCGATGTAGAAACAATGCTTCTTAATGATTCTCAGATAAGTATGAGACCCCTCTGATCATATCTATTATTTAAACTTGTAGATTACATATTTGTGACATGTTTGAAGAAATTCCCGTCATGGATGGTAGGGGTCCAGTCAAGTCCTTGTTCGAATGTTTACTTGTGCAGCATCATTCTACTATTATATTTAATTTCTAAACTTGTCATTAAGTTATCGGCAGTGACTTGGGCTCTGGGCCTAAAAAAGTGGGTCAAATCTCGAGGACACTGGCAGAGGTCTATGAGAAAAAGTCCCTGGACATAGGCACGCCTATGCTTTGGGAGTGTCCAGAGCCTCCTAGATGCACCCTTTCCCATATCAAGGGAGCGTTCGAGGGTCAAATTGTCTAAAAGCTCAGTGGGACCTAGGGGCTAGATACCTTAGTGGTTGGGTTGTATTTTTGGAGTTCTGTTGTTGATGTGGAAGGTATGATTAGTGTGTTTCCGTCAATTCCACTTCCTTAAGGTCGCCTAGGAGGTTGAATCAAATCATAGTAACTCTTTGTCACATGTTTACCCTAGTTGGTCGGTTACTTGGGTTGATGTGGGAGGAGGGTGTTACATTATCTATTCTCGTCGATAATTTCCAGAATATCAGAGTTTACATATGTTAGTTCAAGAATTATAAATTGAGTTACTCTTCATGTATTGCAGAATGGAATCTACTCATAGAACGTGGTTGCACGATCAAATTCTTGGTGATTCTAATCCTGCTGACACGAAATTGGTCAGTTTGATTGAGATACAAAACAAAGAGCTCATCACTACTCTTGGTACTGCAAAATAGTAGGTGGCTTCCAAGGGAACCAACCTAGCGTGCTTATTCAATGGTTGTTTGTGTTTTTCCTACATAGTATATATTTGCTTTAGATGGTGATTACACTGTTAATTATTACTTGGTCACAATTCTTCTTCTAAGCAGTTAGAGGACTTTGAAAGGGCCATTAGAGTAACAAATCTGATTGATAGGGCATATTCAAAAGAATATTCCCCTACAACGCATATGCAATTTATTTGAGTGATTCATAATCAAATTTCAAACATCGAAGAGGAATTGCAAGATTCAATAAAAAAGGATGGTAATCGAAGCCTGCAGTGGATGAATTTGGATGATAGAGAGATAGACGATCTAGATATGTTTATTTTAGGAGGTGGATCTCTTAAAAATACTATAGAACATGATACATGCAAAAATATTATGGAACAACAATCAAAGGAAGTATTTCCACTTCTGCCAATTTGCGGGGTACCAAAGATGTGGTTGAGTTGAGGCTCGATGATATACAACTCTTGCATCCAACAATTGGGCAGTCTAAGTTGCAGTGTATACGAAAATCTCACACCAATGTTGTGTGTGTGTTGAATACACATCACAATGGCTTTACAAACTTTTAAGCAAGCATCAAGGATTTTGAATTGGTTGTGGACATGGCTCACAAGTTGTCAGGGAACAAGAGATGATCGTCACAATGGAGATTATTTAGAAAGAGAAACTAGACATAAAATAAGTGCAAGTGCAGGTGTTGATTTTGGAGCTTAGAAGATTGTGATTAATGACAGTGATATTGGTAAAAGATCTTACAATAGCAGGTGTAAAAATTTTGGTAATGGGTTCAACTTTTGGGGCCTTATAAGCAACTTGAAGTTCATGCTCAAGCTCAAATTTTCAAAGAGCGGCATGAAGAGATGGAAAGATGGTGAGGGGAGTTCCATTAATCACTCCAACCATGAGCATACGGACATACCTTCTTCTAATGGTGTATGTCAAATATACTTGGTTAGTTTGTCGATTTCTTGTATTCTCTGCATTTGTGTTTTGCTCCAATTTTAATTCTTGGTTTAGATATTAAGAGTAATATTCTATTTTGCCTAAGACTGTAGAAATTTTAATACAATTATGTATTGCCTGGATTCTCCTGATCTAACAATTATATGCCACTGTTAAATACATAATCCTTCTACTTAAATCTTTGTGGACATTTAATTGCTAATTGCAAACACATGAAGAAAGATCAATCACACATAACACAGATGTTTTTACTGGGAAAGCATAAAACTAAAAACCCCACTATCATATATTATGTATATATCATGGATCATGAAAAAATCTCATACAAAACTCTAATCCAAGAGCTCTCAGTACAATATACAATCGTCTCACACTGTCATACAAAAATTGGCAAATACATGCACCAATTTACTGCCTCCTGACAGCCTACCTCCACTGCGCAATCCCTGATGGTCAATAACCTATGAATGATTCATTCTAGCCTTCCTTGACTGTGCAATACTCATAGGCATCTCCAATGTGTGTTTGGTTGCATGAGTGCACCCACTAAACTGGATCGGACATGGTCTAAATTGGATCTGACATGCATGTAGATAATAGTAGTAAATCTCTCAACTAGGTCTAAACTGGATCTGACATGCATGTAGTTAATAGTAGTAAATCTTCAGTTGCATGTGAGATCACTCCATGTGAATTAATTTAATATTTAATTCACTGATCTCTCACTAGTGTTTCTTTAGTTACAACTAGTTACAACTAGCACAACTGACTTTAACTCACTTAACTGAGTTAAACTACTTTACAACTCACATAACTACACATCCAACTCTGTTACAACTTCAAATCACTCAGTTACAACTACGTCCACTTGCATTTCCCCCCAACCAACGTTAGAACTCTAAATTCCTTCAGTCAATTGGTTTGCCACATTTGTTAACTGAAATAAAGTGCTTCAAGAGAATATATTATTATTTATTGTCTAATTCTTATTAAGAGATAATAATAATCAACATGCATTCTATTTTTAGACATGCAATCCACAAACTTACTTCGCACATGCATTCCAAAAATAGACGCCCATCCATACATAGAATTTTCTCAACCATCTATAAATAGACTCTCGCTATAAATAGAATTTGCTCACCATTCTACAAATAAACATACACCTAAAAATAGCCTGTGTGGGCCCCACCTAGTGCAGATGCTTAATTTTCACTAGGATCAAGGATGATGTTTCTGGATGCCAATTTCATTGTTTCTTGTTGCAAACTTCAACACTCCCTCTCAACAAGAAAGGAATGTCTTTGCATGCGACATGCAACTCCATGCATTTGCCCTGCAACCTTTGTATGCAACACTTCTCTAGTGTTTCTCACACATGCAACACTTGCATGCAACACTTCCGAAAATAAATAGCCTACAAACAACTGAATCAGTATAATGCATATGTCATTAAAGTCTTCTGACTTCTGCTTAGTTACGACACATGTCTTTAGGAACCACTACGCTTCTGACACCTGCATCCATGCACTCTGCACTTGCTGCCAACTCTGATCTGTGCCCCAGTATCTGACACTGTCACTTTGATTTCATGTCCTCACGACATTTGAATGCATCAATCCAACTGATCCTGCTACTGCTTCTCTGTGGGCTCCTCGTAGCCAGGTTCGATTCATGAGATCCACACCATCTCAATGAATCTTGCCCATAAATTCCTCCTTGGGATTATTCATGCATGTTGCCCCACCTCTCACCTAGTGGTATAGCTGCATGCACTCCCTCTACCCATTTGGCTCGAAATTTCTCTGCACGAGTGGTTACTCCCACTTCATGATCCTCATCTTGTGGTTGCTCCATGTCTTGAGGTTCACTCTTACCTGCATGCAAATCCAGCTCCCTCTCAAGGGTCAATTGCATGGCTTTCTCACACTTCCCAATGGTAGGAAGCTCTGGAGAAATCACATCTACATCAAATATATAGAGATTATTAACTCGAATCCAAACCTTCTTGGCTTGCCCTGTTGCTTTGTGTCGCAGGAAAACTTTTCCTTCACTAAAGACAACATCATAGCCTCTATCCTCTAACATTGCGACTGAGACTAAATTTTTCTTCAAACTTGGAACATGCATAACATATTTTAAATGAAAGAGTTTACCTGATGCCCTTTGAAAGGTAATGGTACCAATGCCAGTCGCACTGTATCATCCATCGTCGCCTAACTCAATATGCATCTGGAGATATTTCTCCTCCAAGTCACTAAAAAGCTTCTTATCTCCCGTCATGTGAAAGGAAACACCACTATCCAAGTACCGCCCCAAACCCAATGCACTTGACACCATGCATGCGATCAATGAGAATTCAAGCTCAAATTGCGAGGCAAGAGCCTCACCAGCTGCAACTCCAACAACCATCTTGTTCTTCTTCTTATGTGGACAATTTGTGGCAATATGTCCATACTCGTGACAGTGAAAACACTTTACTTTGGACATGTTGTGCTCCTTGCCATCTTCACTGGCCTCAGATTTAGAATGGAATTTATTCCCCTTCCCCTTCTTCACCTTGGTAGCCAAAGCACAATCTTCATCATCATGCTTTGATGAAGAGCCATCTCTGGTGTTCCGCCTGAACTCCTCCTGCACTAGATCTGACCGCAGTCATTCCCAATCTGGCAGTTTTTCCCGTCTGTTGACAGAATCTTCATAACTGTGCCAACACTTAGGAAGTCCCAAGAGAGCCAAACTCACCAAATCATCATCAGCAACAGTTACTCTTACACTCCCAAGCTCATCCCTACATTGGACAAACTTTGTTATGTATACCAGAATAGTGTCATTATTTTCCATCTTGATCTCCCTGAGTGTCTTTCCCATGAAGGCTTGAGACAATGTGGTATTGTACACCTTCCAACAGAATCCTCCTCAGCCTTGCTACTTTCTTTTTCCATGCGTCAAGTAATGCAACATCCGTCGAAGTAGGCTTAGGAACATCACTGTCGATGAATTCCTTCAAGCCATTATCTTCAAACACCACCTCCATCCTATCCTTCCATGAAATGTAGTTCTACCTACCCTCGAGTGCATCCTCTAGCCGCAAACCATTGAAAGTCATTTCGATGTTTACTTAATTGTCGCACCAAAAAAATCTTGCAGCAAATTCGAATTGTTTCCACCAACAAACTCAACTACTGCTTCAATATTGCAATCTTCTTTGCTCTGATACCATGTAGAAATTTTTATACAATTATGTATTGCCTGGATTCTCCTGATCTAACAATTATATGCCATTGTTAAATACATAATCCTTCTACTTAAATCTTTGCGGAAATTTAATCGCCAATTACAAACACATGAAGAAAGATCAATCACACATAACACAAATGTTTTTACCGGGAAAGCATAAAGCTAAAAACCCCACTGCCACATATTATGTATATATCATGGATCATGAAACAATCTCATACAAAACTATAATCCAAGAGCTCTCAGTACAATATAAAATCGTCTCACACTGTCATACAAATTGGCAAATACATGCACCAATTTACTGCCTCCTGACAGCCTACCTCCACTGCGCAATCCCCGATGGTCAAGAACCTCTGAATGATTCATTATAGCCTGCATTGACTGTGCAATACTCATAGGCATCTCAAATGTGTGTTGGTTGCACGAGTGCACCCACTAATGTCACAACTGATAATCAAATTGTCCCTTTCACCTATCTCTCAACTGGGTCTCCACTGGATCTAACATGCATTTAGTTAACAGTAGTAAATCTTCAGTTGCATGTGATATCACTCCATGTGAAATAATTTAATATTTAAGTCACTGATCTCTCACTAGTGTATCTTTAGTTACAACTAGTTACAACTAGCACAACTGACTTTAACTCACTTAACTGAGTTAAACTACTTTATAACTCACATAACTACACATCCAACTTAGTTACAACTTAGAATCACTCAGTTACAACTAAGTCCACTTGCATGTCCCACCAACCAACCTTAGAACTCGAAATTCCTTCAGTCAACTGGTTTGCCACATCAGTTAACTGAAATCAAGTGCTTCAAGAGAATAGATTATTATTTATTGTCTAATTATTATTAAGAGACAGTGTTCTATTTTTAGACATGCAATCCACGAACTGACTTCACACATGCATTCCAAAAATAGACGCCCATCCATATATAGAAATTTCTCAACCATCTATAAACAGAATCCTGCTATAAATATAATTTTCTCACCATTCTAAAAATAGACATACGCCTAAAAATAGCCTGTGTGGCCCTACCTAGTGTAGGTGCTTAATTTTCACTAGGATCAAGGATGATGTTTCTGGATGCCAATTTCATTGTTTCTTGTTGCAAACTTCAACAAAGACTAGTTTACCCAGAAAAAAGTTACATATTAAGGTATCTCATTAGCAATAAGGGAAGACCTTGTACGACCATGATACAAAAGCAGTCTTTCTTTAACTATGCTCATGAGCATTTCCAGTGGATGGCAAAGTTTTGGAGCCCAATCTTCATGATACACCACAAACCTGAAATTTTTGTTGGTTTAAGAATGCAAACATGAATAATATGTATAAATGAAGTAACTAAATACTTGAGCATCTACATTAAATTAATAATATGGGAGACATTATGAAACAAAGGTTTATCCCATTATAACTGAAAGCTAGGTACATAGTGCTCGAGGAAATTGTGGCAATTAATTGCCTTGGTAATTTTGCAGGAAAAAATACACAAATTCCTTGGAAAGGTTGAGCTACATGTTCCAAAAAGGAGCCTAAATAATCCCGCAAGGTGGATTTATCTACAACATTCATCATAATCTATTTAGAACTTTGTTAATATCATTCTTTGTAATTATATTTTCATGTTATTTTAACTTTTCTATTATTTCCCTTTGCTGTTGAATTATCATTATATTATGATATTTTTGTTACCTTAACACTACTTAAAGTATGAATATTTCATCTCTTTCTAAGATGTTTATTTATGTTGTGGGTCAAATTACCAAGTGAGCCACAAGGCCATGTTAGAAGGCAACTACCACTGAAAATATAAATGAATCCAAGAGGTGAATCATGAATTGGTACAATGCTTAAGGTTGGGTATTTTTATTGAATTCACACCCTTTGGTGAAGAGTCGTGATTAATGGTTATAACTCTTAACAAATCCTTACTATTAATCAATTAGTAATCAGAAATATGGTAATGACAAATTATAAATTTTATTTACCAATTGGATCATGCATGTTGTTGTTTAATTGTGTAGATGTGTGATTAATTATGCATTAAAAAGTCCATAATTTTTATATTCATAATTTTATGTTTTTCATATATTGGATATTTGTGTTCCCTATGTTAGGGACCCCAATGCCCCTTGTGATGTCTATTGAAATTTTGGTGGATCTCTCAACATTTCCCCACATCAATACACCATCAAACTTTGTAGGAAATTTATGTCCTTGTAGCCCCTCCAGTTTTAGTTTTCTTTGCGTATGGTTCACTGGCCAAACCCATATTCATTTACTGAGTTAAAACTTCAATATTAAATTGCAACCAAAATACTTATGGGCTACCACTACATTCTCTTTTAGATCACCTGGTAAATTAATTACACATGCAAAAACACATAAATGAACATTGTGTTTTTGGTCACTCTCTAACCCTGTAAAAACCCATAAGGGGATAACCAATCTAGGAGTATTTTATCGCTTATACCAGAGAATTTCCATGAGCAAAGTGAGATGCTTTTCTTGTAAGAAGATGGGTCACTGTGCCTTTTAGTACCTTAACAAGAAGGGGAAGTAGAAGCGCACAATGAAATTTAGTAGAAGTGGATGAGTTTTCCACTAGATTTGGTACATAGTTTACCTTTAGTGGTGAATCTTACCACAAGTATCACATCTTCCAGTGTCTGGTTTGTTGAAAATGGACCTTTTTGCCATATGACTGGAGTGGGGGATAACTTTATGAGTCTTACTCGGGATGATGTAGACTTGGAGGTGGTGAGTCTTACTCAGGACGATGTAGACTTGGAGGTGGTGCTTGGAGATAACTTCAAGGTAAAAGAAACACAAGTGGGGATTGTTTCCTTTCAGAGGGAGTCATCGCTTCCCTTAAAAGTGACAGAGGTTCTATATGTCCTAGGGATAAAGAAGAACCTAATTTCAATCTCGAGTATTGAGGACATGGGGTTTGTAGCGATATTTCAAGATGGATAGGTGCTTATGTATACCAAGGGATCCAACATCACTTGTACTATAATGATTAGAGATTGCAGTGTTAGACTTTGTAGGTTTTTATGTTTCAACCTACTAGAGCCTTAATGGCGCACACCAGTCACAGTGACTTGTGTGAGCTATGGCACAAGAGGATGGCTCACTTGCACCATGGAGCATTTAGGATCCTAAGGGAGATGGTTACATATTTACTTGAGTTAAACACTGAGCATCATGATGTGTGCAAGGGGTGTGCTTTGGGAAAGTACACCAAGACACCTTTCCTGAGGAGTGATAGCAGGGTAGTAGGTATTCTTGTTTTGATACACTCTGATGTGTGGGGTCCTATGTCTCGTGTATCATTGAGAGGATTTAAGTACTATGTTACTTTCATTAATGACTACTTTAGGAAAACGTGGATTTTCTTTATGAATACCAATGATAAGGTTATCAAGAGGTTCCAAGAGTTTAAGGCTTTTGTGGAGAACTAAGCAGGAAGAAGATCAAGGTCTTGAGGACAAATAATGGGGGTGAATATACCTCCAATGAGATAGATTTTTGTAGGAGTGCAGGCATAAGAACGGAGTACAAAGTGCCTTATAACCTCGATAAAAATGGGGTGGCAGAGAGGAAGAACATGGCCATAGTGGGAACAATGAGAGCTATGTTTCATGATCAAGGGTTACCTTTCTTCTTATGGGGCAAGGCGTGCAACATTGCAATTTACTTGCAGAATAAGAGTCCACATAGAGTCTTGGGAAGTAAGACTCTTGAAGAGTCTTTTCCTGTGAAGAAGCTTGAGATTGGGCACATCAAGATTTTTGGGTGCCTTTATTAACATGTCCCCGAGGAGAAGAGGATGATGTTGGAACCCATCATAGAGAAGGGTATTCTTGTGGGTTATAATGAGACTTCCAAGGCCTACCACATATAATTTTTTGCGTAGAGGAAAGTTATCTTGAGGAGGGAAGTGAGATTTTAGGAGGAGAGGGCCTTGAGGAGGTCTCAGGAGGATAATCAAGTAGAGCAGTAGGCTCCCCAGCAGGGGGGCACACCATAGGCTTTAGGATATTCAAGAGGTGCATAGGGATAAGGAGGATCACCGAATTTTGGAGTGGTGATAAACAACTTCCTTGGTAAGAGGTAATGTTGAGAAAAATTGTACGAAGGAAGTGTTTCCTAGTGCTTTTTTTCCTTTGGCCTAGGAAAACACATGAGACACCTTTTTAGTAGGTGAATTTATGAGTTATTAAAGTCACGTGAATTTTAGTCACTTTATAAAGTTAAAAAATAATTTAGTACTTTATTATATTAAAGTTACTTTCTAACATTAAAGCTACTGTATGAGAAAAAGTGCATCGTACAACTTAAAGTTATAAACTTACCAAAGAAGTCATGAATGAATGGGGGACATGAAAAAGGGGTCAACGGGAAATTATATCTACACCCTTTGTCAATGAGAGTTTATATCTAATCTCAACCATTGGTCATAGGGTTAGGACTTCACTTCATTTAGAAATACTAAAAAGGGAGAATAGACAAAGGAGAGCTCTCATTCTTCAAGTGTAGAGTTGGAGAAGGAGAAGAAAAGAAGAGGAGGTTGAGATTGCTTCAATAGGGGTTTGAGGGAGCTTCAAGAGAAGGTTGTGATAACTGAAAAGAAGGAAGAGTCTATGATAGTTGAGAAGGAGGAGGAGGTTGTGACAACTGAGAAGACATTTGTAAAAGAAGAGAACACACAATAAGAGAAGGAGATCATACTGAGATTTAAGGTTTGAGGAGAAACAAGCACTCCAAGGAAAAGGGAATTATTCCAACTTTGAGTTCAAGATAGGAATTGCACATTTTCCAAGGAGAACTGAGGCTTGGAAATCCAGGAATCAAAGTGGCAAGCAACCCAAGCTAAAGGCAGAGATTGGTGGCACAAAACCCAAGATTCAACAACAACTTCAACGAGAATTTTGAGGCAAGTACATGCCCACATTTCAAGGAGTGAGGGTGTGAAATTTGAGGTAGGGTCAACACATTAAATGTTGGACTGATATGCTTGATTTTTTAGAGAAAAGATCAGTCTGGTATGGATGAATTTGTGGAGGAAATTATGGGGAGACTCAAGGAGAGCTTCACAAACGTCACATCAAGCATTTTTAAAGTCACACACAATTGATCTACATGTTACTACTTCCAAACCACCAAGGAAAAAAAGGGATCATTAAATCATTTTTCATGTTTTCAATTTATTGATTTTATATAAATATAGGACATAGAGAATAAATAACGATGGAGGGGGGAAATGAATGCAACATTCTTACCCACTAGTCCACAACTAGTAAGTAGTTTTGAACCTTTGGAGTTTTGAGGATTGCAGTATCGGTTGGGATCTTGTATTGGAGGGTCTATGTGTCTATGTTAAGAGTATTTCATCTGAGTGGTGTGTTAGTGATGTTATTTCCTTCTTTGATTAGAAGGAGAATAACAAATATAATTATGCTACAATTTCATTATTGGTCGGCGGTGTCTTTGCGGTCTACTGTCTTCCTTTGGGAAATGATGCTACAATTTCTTATTTCTTGCTGTGGAGTTGCCTTCAACTATTGTCAGGAGATTATAATTCCCTCCATGAATCTGGAGAGTTTTCATCTTTTAGCTCTTTGGTTGCTTCCTATATTCTCATTGTGTAGTTGTTTTATTAATTTCAGGGGCTCCTTCCTCTTGTATTTAGTGCCCTCCTAGTAATTTGGGAGTTTATACGCTTTTAGACTGCCTTGTTTACTTTCTCTTTTGATATTTAATTGGGAGGAGTTGGTTCAGTATTATCATATAAGTTATTGTCTTGAAGTTGTTGTATGAGATTTTTGAGCGAAGGAGCAGTAGCCGTTCAAAGCCTCTCCATGTTTGTGTCATAACGGGTGCCTCGAATTTGGATGGAGCGAGATATGTCTTTCTTGAGGGTCGGACATAAGGTTCAGTGGTAGTTCCTTTACTCGATGGTAGTTCCTTTACTCGATGTTAAGGATCTGGACAGCTTCATCCTTGATATTTTGTGTCTTTGGGGCAAGATTTTTGAATTGGCTTCTCCCATAAAAGGCTTGAAAGGACTTAAAATCCCAAAAGGCCCTCTAAAGAAAGGACATAAATCTCAGTAGATGGTAATTTGCAATGTGAGCATTTGTAGCATATTTGTTGTGAAGTTTTAGTAGTCTATTTATTGTTAAGTTGCTAGCAACATTTGTTTACACAATCGAATGCAATTGTTTTGAAGGGGAATTATAATGCCTGATTTTCTCAAGAACATTTACATCATATAGTTCAGGATGTTTGCGAAATGAGGAGACTCTCTTCATGCTTTGAATTGTGAAAATCAACATTGCAAGTTGTTTAAATTGTTGCTATTTGACACAACATTAACAATGCACTGCTGTAAATGTGCCGATTTTATTAAATCCAAGAAATATTCTTTGCTTGTAATAGTTTTGTAATTTTCCATTGGTCCTCTTACTTTGGGCATAACCGAATGCTGGAATGACAACTTTCCATCATCAAGTAAGCAATCACTAAAGTAGAAGGTTGCTCTTCGTAGTAGAATTTTTCGATTTTTTTTTTCAAACAATCTTTTATCTAATAAGTGTTTTTATATTTAGTGATTTAGTTTTTCAAAATAATCTTCTCAAATCTTCTATTCCTTCGATGCACCCTTACACTCAATTACTAATTTAAATTTAAATGAAACCATACAAAAATGTTCGTAACATATATCTATATAAAACATTTTATTATTATTATTAAAATTCATATAATAATATAAATAAATAAAATTTAAAAATTCCAACATTTACTCTACACAGTAGGAAACTTGATATTGTATCTTAAATGGTACAGTCGACCAGCGAACCAGATCAACGAACCAATAGACCAACGAACCAACGAAGATAGCGAATCATCCATTCACGAGTACTTCACAAGAGGCGAGAAGCTGGAATACAAGAGGCCGTGGAGAACGAGAGATAAGAGTATTGGGTCTTGATCTATTTCCTGGTGCCTTTGACTGTAAACACCACCTACGAAACAAAAATACAGACAACGAACCAACCATTCACGAGTACTTCACAAGAGGCGAGACGCTGGAATACATGAAGTCATGGAGAATGAGAGATAAGAGTATTGGGTCTTGATCTATTTCATGTCCATCGACCCATCGTTGTCACGACCCGCAAGGTCTGGAGGAATGGGAAGCTCAAGTCATTTCAATTCTGAAGTTTGGCTTTCAATCCCGTCACTTTTTTGTTTAAACACTCAAATGGTCAGCGTTATCCAGAGCCCACTCAACTTGGTTCAATACCCACGCAAATTCGAAGCAGGGGACTTTCTCATCTTAAGATGGAAAGCAAATCAATAGAAACTATTGAAAAATGACAAGGAAATTATGTGGAAACCAATCATTTAGGTCAAGGCAAAATTGTTTCAATAGACAAAACAAGGAAGTGGATTTGGGTAAATGCAAAGCAACATCGGGGAATTTTAAGGCATAGGCTTGGTCGACTCAAATGGGAACAAGGACAAAGACAAAGAAAAAGAAAACAGTGCCAGAGAAAGAAAATAAATAAGAGCAACAAAAATAAAAAAGAGTCAACCATTTACAGTCTCACATCCACACCTCTCACTTGGTCATCAGATCTCTATGTCAAAGAACTGATGAGGGCTTGCACAAGGCTTGAGATTTTGGAAGCCAAAGAACATGAAAGGGACCGCAAAATTTCAGAGATCACATTTGAAAATCGGTGTTTAATGGAAGGTAATAGAATTTTAAAAGAACATGTAACAATGTTACAAGAGGCTCTAGAGATAAGAAAACAAGAATGGAAAATCATGAAGACAACGTGGTAAACCATGATAGGATCAAGGGCAACAAACAAAGGTGTGATAATTTCTAAAGCAACTCAGGTAGATACACAAGTATCTCAACAAACACAACTTTCAAAAGAGAAGGCAAAAAAGAACAATATGGATGGCGGTCCAAAAGAAATCAAAGATAGAGTTGAAGACGCTAATGGTTACATAAGGATAGGGGAAGAAGAAGATGCAAGTGCTCGTAGAGCACAAGAAAGAGAATACAAAGAAAGAAAAGATAGGGAAACAAACTGTATTATCAGGGGAATAAGAGATTATGAGAGGAATGCAAGTACTCTTAATTTGACAAGGGGCTTTCTGAAAGAGAAACTACACTGGAAAGGGAAAATTTGCCAAGCAAGGAGGGTGGCGAAGATATGTGAAGAGAGGCCTCATCCCATAAAAGTAACCATGGCAACCGTGCAAGACAAACACCATCTCTTGAGCAAAAAAAAAAACTCTTGAAATGCTCACACTTCTTCCTAGATGAAGATTTAAACAACAAACAACAAGAGGAGAGAAGGGAAGAAGTGAAGAAAATCAGGGCAGCAAGAAATCAAGGGAAAAGGGCATGGTTTTACAATGGTAAAGCAGTTATTGCAGTGTTTGGGACTCAATACAAAATAGGGCAGTAAGCTGACAGTAAAGAAAAAACTAAGAATTCGATAATAGGGAGGAAAACAACAAGAGCAACATGGATGGAAAGGGGTGAAGGCTCAAAGTTGAGTCTTATGTGTCAAACTGTGTAGCAGTCAAATCCTACCCAGGTCTACCTAAGTTTAGTTTGTTGGAATTGTAGTGGCTACCCTTGGAGGAGGGGACCTGGGTTAGGGCCTATTGCGGAAGGTAGAGACATAATTTGTCTCAAGGAAACTCATGAACATAATGGTTGCAAAACTCATGTGTTTGACCGTTATTTGAAGTTAGCAGTTTGGAACAAGGTAGTAGAAAATGGCAAAGGGTATGGGGGAATACTAGTTTTAGTGACAGAAAAGGAAGGGCGTCACATTTAGTTGATGAAAGAATATGAAAATAAACAATATTTATGGTTCAAAATGTCAGACAATGAGAATCACATAAGAATTGCAACATGCTATTTTTCCCCTCAAGTCTCAAAAACTTACCAAAAGAAGGGGATATACAACAAGGATCTGTATGCAGCTTTAAAGCAAGATATTGCTGCGTACTATCAACAGGGAGAAGTGCTTTTAGTGGGCGATTTTAATGTTAGAACAACAAATCAGCAAGCTAGTATTCTCTGTTGCAAAGAGGATCATAATCTTGTTTGGCTCACTGAATAGGCCAATCCCCAATGGGTGAGATGTTTAGAATATGGAAAAGTTTGCAATCAATTTGGAGAGGAATTGGTTACACCGTGTGGGGATTTCAACTTAATTATTTGCAATGGTCTGGACAGATGGAAAAGGTCTAAGAACTTCACTTGCAACACATACAATGGGGCAAGTGTCGTTGATTATGTGATTTGTTCACAAACCTTTATATAAAAGATAGATGAAGTTAAGATTGGAGAGCATAATTGGGACTTAAAATCAGACCATAACCCAATTTATATGAAGTTATCATGGGTATAATAAAGGCAACATAAGAGAAAAACCCAATTATCTCAGCAATCATGATGCAAGAGCATTAGCTTCAAGAAAATTCCTTGTATTTTAATAGACTTGGGGGTTTTGTGTTTTCAAGGGAGTTAGTTTCTTATGTGATGATTTGAGTGATTTTAATGAGAATTAATTAAATATTGTGAGGAATTTTGTAAATTTTCTCGAATGTTGGAGAACATGAGAGAATTAGGCTAGTTGAGAGTGTATAGGGATTGAGAGATTTAGGAATTGATTATAAATCCTAAATTAGAATTTGTTTCATTATTTTGTGGATGGAAGAGGATCCTTAGGGGTTAGTTGAGGCAAATAAGGAGTTAGATGATATTCAGGGTGTTGTTGAGAGGATGAAGGATCTGAAATCAAAAATAGTTTCAGGACCTTTTGTATAAATTGTAAGCCTCAAAGGCAAAAAGATAAGGTAGAACAGAGATAGATAGATAGAGTTTGAATTGTAAGCCTACATGCAGAATAGGGAAAAGGCCACTGATACAGAAGATCAGGCCAGAGGAAGAATTTCCTATGTAATTATTGTGTGTTAATACAAAGAACTCAATTTCTTGAGTTCGTATTTCATTTATGAGTTATATGGTGTGCAGGTGAAATTGATAGAATCAAAGGAAGTTCGTCAATTTTGTATTGGGCTATAGGATTGATTAAATGTATGAGACTGTGTGTTTAATTGTGATTGTGAAATTGTGTGAATCGATCACAGAATGGATCGATGTCACAACATGGTCCTTCATATTGATGTCAAATTTGTACAGTGTAGAGGCAAGAAGGCTAGAGTATTGAATTTTGACCAATTAAATTGAGAATTCGAATGTATGGCATTATTACAATTGAACTTGAGGTCGAAGATACTGGGAATCAGGTTTTAGATCTACTAAACCATTCCATGAATAGAGAGAATTGGAATCATATGTTCCAGATGTATATATTGACGAGATGATTTAAGTTTCAAAACTTAAAAAAAAAAGGACAATAGCAAATCTGGTAGATTTAAGGAAAGAAGGTTGTTAGAGTTCGTTGGGGTTTTGCTGCAATTGCAAACGATGGAGATAGAACTGCTACCAAGTGATATATGAGACATAAATGAATGTTAATTCTGAGATTATTTACTGAGAAAGGAAGCTGAATTCAATTAAATTCAGTTGTAGGGTTTCTATGCGGAAGAACTAGTGGAATGGAATCTATTCTCTGCAAATATTGGTGGTCTAATCCTGTGCAAGGAATCGTGGACAGAAGACAGAAAACAAAATAGGAGTGGAACTTTGAAGGCGCAGAGGAAACATGGCAAAACTATGCAATTGGAACCGTGAAGCGGTTTTGAAAAACAATAAATGGTTTTCGCGTAGGTTTGGAATGGTAAGTGGTAAATCCCTATTTGAACGCGATAATGGGTAGGGGCTGACACGTGGTACCACAATGCCACCCATTTCGCATGAAAAATAGTCATTAAAGTTCGGGCTTATTTGGACGCGATATTCGTTGGATTAGAAGCATTGCATTTTGGGTTTGCGTCTACCGTTAGATGAAGGAAGCGGATAGATCGATTAAACAAAGAAAAGGTGAGTTGGTAAATGCTGTGGGACCAGAAATAGATTAATGTTATGTCGGCATTTGATATTATAACCAAGATAAGAGCTTTATTTAAATATGATTTATGGAATAAGTGGATTGGTAAAGCTGTGGCCGAGAATATTAATGTATGTTAGTGCTTTGGCTTTTTAACCAAAGTCGAGATTTTAAATCAAATGACAACTTAAGTGTGGGCTCGAATATATGATGTTTAAAAATGGGTATTTACCCAAGGTTATATATATTGATTCCCATTTCATGAAACAGGTTTTGATATATGGGTTATAACCATAGGGTATAAGACAAGGAACAAGTTCCGCATATGAAGTTTATATTTTGGGTTTTAATGCAAAGTTGAATATTGATTCGAATTGTCCATAAAGTGGGTTTCAGTATATGGTTTTAACCATAGGTTTGGTAAAAGGAAAAAGCTTCCACTTATGAAGGTTACCCCTGCCTGGGATTTATTTAAGGTTATTAGTTTGAAAACACATTTTATATGTGTAGATGTGGGTGTGGTAGCCTTAGGCTGCATCAAATCACTACCAAGGGGAAAAATTCTTCTAACACAAAAAAATGTGTTGTCTTCAAGGCAATGATGGAGAGATTAATTCAGAAAGAGAAAACTGGTTTCCAGAGCTTCAACAGTCATGAATTAACAAATATAATTCAAAGGGCACTTGAGAAATGCAAAAGAGAAAAAAAAATATGAAATCATGACCAAATTGTTTTCCTGTAAATGCTTGGTTTGACGAGGAATGCACAATGGCAAGGAGAACCTTGAAAAAGACAAGCAAGGAGAAGATGAATGTAAAGTTATATAAGCAGATACTAAAAAGGAAAAAAGATGAGTTCATGCAAACAAGGCAAGAAGAGTTAATATATCTAGGCAAGAATAACCCAAAAATTTTATAGCAGGAAATTCAACCAAGGAAGAAGCAAATCGAAAATAATAATACAGCTAATCAATGGTTTGAATATGCAATACAACTCTATGAGAAAGAATCAGAGGTTGAGCCTCCCTCGGGGCTCAACACAACTATAAAGCTCTTCACATTACATGAGGTGGAGATTGGAATTAAAAAGCTGAAAACAGGAAAGGCAAAAGACTTGGTTGAACTTCAAGCAGAGTATCTAAAATGGGGAATGAACACTCTTGCACCGCACATCATGGAAATATTCAACAACATCATTCAATAAGGATTCCCAAGAGACTCGACAATTAGCCTAGCAGTACCCCTTTTTAAAAGTGGAGACATTAATAATCTGTCTAATTATAGAACCATTATGATCAATCCTTTGTTTGCAAAGTTTTCGGCAACATGGTAGAAAATAGAATCAATAAGTGGGCAGAAGTAGAAGAAAAGAGGGCAAAAGGACAAGTGGGTTTTAGGCCGAAGCATTCTACAGTGGATCACGACATCACGTTGAGACACATTATTGAAAAGGTTTGGGGGGATAAAGAAGAAGTATTCTGCTGTTTTGTTGACTTCAAAAAGTCATTTGACACAGTCCCTAGAGATAAGTTGTGGCGTAGAATGGAAGAACTTGAAATTTCTTTGCATTATAGAGCTGTTGTCCATAGACTTTATGAAGAGGTGAAAGTCAAAATTAGAACTTCAATGGGTATTTCATAAAGCTTTAGAAGTGACATTGGAGTCAAGAAAGGTTGCCCTCTATCCCCTACTCCTTTTGGTTTATATATTGATAAACTGGAAGAGTGGCTAAATTTGCAAGGTGGGGATGGTGTTCGGATGGGGGAGTTTGTGATAAAGCTTCTTTTATATGCTGATGATCTTGTATTGATTTCTAAATCGGCCCATGGATTGCAGATGCACCTATATGCCCTTGAGCATTTTTGTAGAGCAGTGGGGATGCAAGTCAATATTAGCAAGACCAAGATAATGATTTTCTATAATAAGAGGAAGCAAAGTCAACATACATTCTTCTTTGAAGGCAACATTCTTGAAGAAGTAAATGAGTACAAATATGTCGGGATCGATTTCAACAACAAACTTAATTGGGAGGGCTGCAGAAATAAGAGAATCTTAGGAGGGTGGAAAGCATTATATGCTCTTCAAAACAGATGTAGAGAGGCAGAGTTATGGGATTGGAAAACGATTAAAGTGATTTTTGGACTCCTAGTTTGTCCAATTATGCTATATGGGTGTGAATTGTGGGCTAGCAACACCTTTGTCTCAAAATGGAAGCAAATTGAGAAAATCCAAAAACGCTTGATCATGAACAAGTTCAAAATAAAAAGTTCAGTACCTTATGAGACAATGTTGAGTGAAATAGGAGCAACTCCCATCGAAGCAATTGTTATGGTGTGGCTCGTAAGATATCTAAAAAGAATTGAGCAAATGGGAGTAGGTAGATGGCCTAATGTTATCTTCAAGGAAGACACAAGTGAAAGAAAGAAAACATGGATGAGACAAAACTACACATGGATGCAAAAATGGAATATCTACGTCAATGCTTGTCCCACAAATAGCAAGGAGCTAAAGAATTTTGTTATGGAGAAGTTTCGTAAACAAGTATGGGGAAAAGAGTTGGGTAGAAATAAGTACTACATTGAAGAATTCAAACCTATGTATGATCTCCAACAAAAAGAGTACATTGGAGCTAACATTCCGTGGAGGGCAAAGGTTCTTATTGCTCAATTAAGAACCAACTCGCATCATCTTCGGTGTGAAACAGATAGTGGAAAATGCCTAAAGAAGTTTGGGAAGAACGAGTGTGTACATTTTGCATGTCTCGGGCAGTGGAATCGGAAAAACATTTCATTATGGATTGTGATGCATTCAAAAACATTAGAGAAAGTTATGGGAATATGTTAGCATCAGTTTCTTGGCATTGTCTTTTCAACGATGAGATTGTTGGAAGGTTGGGCCAGCTCATCATCAATTTGAATAAGAAAAGCACTGAAATGCAAAAGACGAAAAACAGGGAACTCATAGTCCCATAGACTATTTTTAGTCTCGTAGATATTAAAATTTCATTTCATTTCATTGAAATGACAATACAAATCCTGAAAGGCAGATCACATGTCAAATGAAATCTGTAAAACAATATCAAAAATTCAAATATATAAAAAATTTGACCACCAAATAATTACAAAATTATACAAGAGACTAAACAAATTTATTTATTTATTAACAAATTAGAAAAAAATCACACAATATAGTTTAACTTTCAGTTATAAGAACCCGGTAAGCCATGAGGCCCACAAGCCAACCAATGGCTTATGGAGTATTCTGTGTGGCTGAATGAAGGATATAAAGATATTATTTAACAAAGTATAGGCTTATAAATGAAAATAGGATGCAATTTTTTTATTTTTATTCACTCCTTCCACTCGGGCACATTGTGAAGTATACGATGTTTAATCCAACACGCGCGGCCATTCCATGTCAATCAGGTTAATATTTTGCCACTCTCCAACAACAGTCTGCAAACCCGCTCTCATAAGTTTGTCGTCTCCACGTTATAAACAGTTGAGAGCCAAAAAAATAGTAATAGCTTCTGGAAGAGAATCACGATAAAATACAAGTACAATAAAAGCGGTCCAGTAAATCCTAATGGAGGCTAGGGTTTCTGGCTTGATTCAACCTACACAAAGAGTTTATTCAACCACACTCACAGGTTAGTATAATTTTCTACCTCTCTTGTTGCCCACAAAACATTTGATTTTATGCATTAATACCCTTTGGTATGTTCTGTTTAAACTTCTTTAAACACCAGAAGCATAAAGACCAGCTTTGCAACACAAACCTTACGTCAACTCTGAGGTGGACAATGTTGTGATTAATTTCATTGGAGCCATGCGCATCTCTAGTCCCGCCATTATTTCTGCTATTCGGCTCCGTCTTGCTATGATTACAGCCTACAAATTTTTGGGGAATCATAGCTAAATTTAACGGCTATATGGCCAGAGCATTGTACCTGCCTACTGGTTCCTGCCTACTCAGGGAATCAAACTGCAAACATCATATCTCGTTACTCAATGGAGAGATTTCGGGGATAGCTGTAAGTGTTTCGTTGAAGGTTTCATCGACGAGGAGTGTGCGCAAGGGCGTTCGATGCGCTGTAGCTGAAGGATTTCGTGAAACCCATGGGGCATCGAAATCGGCACAACGGCCTCGCAGGTATTCATTTACCTGATTTTTATTGAGAAATTGCTGGTTTTGGAGTGCGATTTTTCAATTTTTATCTAAAGTTGCTACATTTGGCTTTGCACTTTTTAAACAGTAAATTTTATCCTTTGGTAAAAATTGAAGTCAGTTTCTTTCTCCTGTCTATATAATCAACTCTTTTTGTTGGAATAACATCGACTATTTTTGAGGTTTTAATCGTCAGGATACAGTAACAGTTGGCTAGAGAATCTTTTGAGAAGTTGCTGAGAGAAATCCTATGGTCAAGATCTTCCTTTATTAAGCACATTAGGTATCAAAACGTAATGGATTTCTTGGTGGGTTGGAGGACATCAATTGTATTTGTTATTAATCAGGATATTATAATTCTTATTCTTCTTTATGGGTTATGTTCAGAGTTGTTGGCAGAGGTTCGAGATTGATAGGTTCTGGTTCAGCAGTGCCTAAACTTGTGGTTTCAAACCACGATCTTTCTGAACTGGTGGATACTTCAGATGAATGGATCTCTTCTCGTACGGGGATCCGTAATCGACGGATTCTTTCAGGCAAGTTATCATACTTCATTGTATCATATATATATATATATATATATATATATATTTTAAATTTTAAATTTTTATTTTTTTATCACATATAGATTTGTTAGATCAAGTACATACCTACATACATAGGCCTGATTTGGTATTTATTGCAGTCGATGAAGGGAAGTTTAGAATTGATTTTTTTGTTGTGGATACTAAAAAAGGCATCCCAAAATCTCCTCACTTACTTGGAATAAAATGTCATTGAGCTCACTTTGCTTTGCAGGTGATGAAACACTAACTGGTTTAGCTGTAGAGTCATCTAGAAAAGCCCTTGAAATGGCGAAAGTCAAGCCAGAGGACGTTGACTTGGTTTTGATGTGTACGTCTACTCCAGATGATCTATTTGGTAGTGCTCCCCAAGTAAGCATCACATGATATTTATTTGATCTATAGCTGAATAATTATCGTTAACCTGGTAATGACACTTTAATGTCCAGATTTTTGTGTTTTCCCATGTTTCAGTTTGGTTCAAATTGTTTGAGTTGACGTTTTCTATAATATGGGAGCTACTTGGACTAGAGAGAATATGCTATATCGTTAGCATTTTTATGGTCATTTATTAGTTATAGAATCTATATCATGATGGTATCAGATTCTATTGCTATATTATAGCAATTAACATGGAGTTTAGATGCATTTCATTGAGTGGACACCCATTTTTTTTATTCATGTATTGATTGGCTTGGTGAGCAATTTCGTTTGTCTAGGCTAATCTTAATTCAGAGGTGCTGGATTTTGAAATTCTACGATTCACAATTTTCTTGACATCAAAACTCGTCGTATTGCTGTGTTTTTGGTTTTGAGATGATGTTTGAAGCCAACAATTGGGCTTTGTTGTGATAAATTTTGTGTATAATTTGATAAAGGGTATGTCTTTAAACCAATTATCTTTGTTGCTTTGATTAAAAGAGAAGCATCCTACTAACCTAAAAATAAACTGTAGTGACATTGAAGTTAAATTTGAAGTTCTGCATGCGTTTTTTCGTTAACTTGTCAATGCTAGTTTCTGCTGTAGGGAATCTCTTTGATATTGGGTTGTTTTGTTATTATTACCATTTCAATGGCTAGAATTGTGTCTTGAATACGTGTAAGGGTTTCCTTGGGGTGTGCTGAAAAGCCTTGGAAATAGGCACATGGGGGAGCAGGTGAATGCAGATTTGATCAAGCTTATCCTTAAAGGAATAGAAAGGGATATGGTGGGAAACTGGAGGCCAATCATTTTTATTAATGGTTTGTACTGTGTCATGGTTTGACGAGGTTTGATCTATAATCATGGTCAAGGTCTGCTGTCAATGTCTATTCTACCCTTATGTGCTAAGGTGTTGGTCACTTCACTAACACTGTTATTTAGTCTTGCCATAGTCTTCAAGAAACCCCTTTATTCACTGCTGATATGGACATGTGGATGCAGCTTACAAAAATACTATTATGACCTGCGATGTGCTCATGCCGAGATAGTCTTCAAAATTTTCAATAATCAATGATGGTTATGACTTAGTATCAGTTATGATACATGGATGGCTAATAGTAAAATGCATGAGAATTATATTTTTTGTTTTTGGTTTATAAACTGGTATTTCTACTCTTGTCATTCCTGAATGGTTTTGATTATTGACCCTTTTTTTTTTGTTTAAATATTAAATTGTCTCTCTTTATATATATAACAGAATGTTTTTTGTACTTGCCAATTCCCTACTGTATCTGGATCCTGGCTTTTCAAAAATTTGGCAAATCTGTATCTGTATCATGCTGAACTTAGAATGAAAGTTATCATTGCATCATGTCACCATCTAGCCATGCATTCCCAAACAACTTTCTCCATTTGTTATCAATGGCGGGCTAAGAACTAAAGTCTAAGACTGTTGCTGCCTGCTGGTACAAAGATTGAGTCAACTCTTTGCCTGTTAGGATTAGGTGTACTGTGTGCCATAATCACCCTCATGTTTTGGATGGATTGGGATTTTAAAGGGATCCCTAGCAGGATAAGTAGCGGTGTCTTCAAAACTATGGTTTTCACTATTATTTCCACTTCCATTCCTTCCTATTTCTTCTTGTATCTGTTTTGCCTTGCTGTGTTATAACTTTCAATAGCAGCTTGCATGTCAGATTATAATTTGGCTGTGTCTTTATAGATATGTTTAATTTTCCCTGGTATATTTGCTAGTTGTTGTTTCGACTTTCAGTCTATGTATAACCACCGCCCCACCAATTGCCATGAGACAATGGTTGCATACCATTTCATCCCCAACCATTTGGCAATGGTTCCATGTCGGATCCTTTTTGTGTTTAGGAGTCATGGCATTTTCTCTACCACAAAAATAATCTGCAAATAAAGCCTTACACTTAATTTCTAGATTTTAGCAAACTAACTCTTAAGAGAAAGGGTTTGAAGAATATTTGGACATACCTTTACAAGTTTCAAGTCTTTACTCTGAATCAGTTCCAGGAGCAGATTTGAATCAACTGCAGGAACAGATCGAATTAACACCTGGAATCAGCAAAAGAGCAGCTCCAAAAACCAGCGTTGCAAACATTTTGATTATTGTGATGTCATGATATTATTCAACGTCACAATTTTTACTCCAAAACGATATTATTGTCGGTAAACAGCGGGTTATTTAAAATTTTCATTCTCTAAAATATCACGATAATATTGTAAATATCTCAATATTATCATGAGATGCATGAAAATATTGCCCTGCTCAATCGATAGACGGGCATAAAATCAGTTTTTTGTGTTTTTGAATAATTTAATATTTTTTAATTTTGCCAATATTTTGTTGTATTTTCCTGATGTTGCCAATATTTTCTTTTACAGATCCTTGGTGATATTTTTGCTGACAGGTTGTTTACATGTTACAACATTGCCAAGAAAACAAGAAGTACCCCAATCAAATCTTCAAATCAGCACTTCAAGTTTTAATCCAAATCAGATCTGTAATGGATCCAAGAAGCACTCCAATCAAATCTTGAGTGCTCCAAATCATCGGATGTAACTCTCTGCATCAGCCTGAGAAGCACTCTGAATCAGCACTATAATATTGTTGAATCAACACTCTTTGCTGCTCAAATGACCAATGAGAGGGTTGTGAAGCAAATAGAGGGTGGGAATGATTAAATAGATGAAAAATGAGGTACACAAGAAGCACCCCAATCAAATCTTGAAATCAGCACTCCAAGTTTTAATCCAAATCAGATACAGTAATGGATCCAAGAAGCACTGCAATCAAATCTTGAGTGCTCCAAATCATCGGATGTAACTCTCTGAATCCGCCCGAGAAGCACTCTGAATCAGCACAAGAATATATTTGAATCAACACTCTTTGCTGCTCAAATGATCAATGAGAAGGTTGTGAAGCAAATAGAGGGGGGGAGTGATTAAATAGGTGAGAAATGAGGTTTATGGCAGTTTTAGGAATTTTTTTTTATGTTTATTTTTTCATTTTTCTGGGGTTGGGGCTGCAATGGTACAGAATTGGTCAAACTGTCTGGTTTGATCAGTTTTGTCCCAAACTGGCTGTTTTGGGAAAAGCCGATCAATTCTAGTTTCATGGGCTGGTTCTGACTGGAAATGCTCAAAACAATACCAGAACTAGCGCATTCTAGTCTGGATTGCCCATTTTCATATTTCAATAACACTGAGCTGAACATGGCTCTAAAGATGTTAAATACACAAGTTGATGATAAAATGTTTGACATTATGCTTTGCTATTCCCGTGTCTAAAAAAAAAACGCCTCATACCCACTGTTCTGATGTTTCTTGGAGCAAGGAAATGTCCAAAAAGCCAAAATAACAAATTCTTTGTGTAAATTCGCAAATGCTTGGAATGAATATAGAGGTAACCATTATATCTAATGGCTGGACAAATGTAAAAGGCAAGCCATTGATAAATGTTCTTGGTGTGTTTGCTATTGTGTAATGTCCTTGGGAAATTAATTTTCCTAAGTGACAAAGTAGCCTATCAATCCCCATAGGCTATAGTCCTCAATAAAGGGGAAAAACCCAAAATATTCTATGTTGGGCAAGTTTTTAGGGCAGCTGGGCAAAGAAACCCAAAATTGGAGTTTGGAGTAAAATTTACTCAATCAATTTATGAAGAAGAGACCCCTCTAGGAAGTCTATAAATATGAGAGGGATGAATTCATTTAGGAGCATCAGTGTGGTTCAATGTATATTTTTTTTTTGAGCTTGAGGCTCTCAGGGTTTTAAGACCCCTTTACTCTTGTCAATTTG
The DNA here is from genome assembly GCA_034641835.2 of Pinus albicaulis. Lineage (NCBI taxonomy): Eukaryota > Viridiplantae > Streptophyta > Pinopsida > Pinales > Pinaceae > Pinus > Pinus albicaulis. The sequence continues at coordinate 260,052,819 of CM076577.1, read as the reverse complement.
GGTGGTGAAAGATTCCACCCTAGTTGACACATTTTTTATTTTTCTTCCTTAATTATGTCACAGAAAATTTTTCTAGGAGGATACCAAGTTTTAACTTCTGTGATCACTGATAACTGATATCTGTTTTGGGGAACAAGTTCTGAGGTGACAATCTCTGTTTTTGGGCAGCGAATTCTATGATGTCTTCATCCTTTGTTCTGGCACAGAGGCACCATCAGGAACGCAACCAAATTCTATATTCTCTGGAAGAGGAACGGAGTTCTCTGTTGGTTTGCTGCTTTGTTCTAGGCACAGGGCGAAATCCCTGTGATAAACGAATTCTTGAAGGCAACGACTTTGGCTAAGGTCGAATTCTTATTTGCCTCTCTACGGGTTGGACTGGAGTTAAGTTGTGGCTGATGGCTGGACAGATCGACCCTTGTAAAACCTACAAATCCATTCAGTGCATCATTCTGAGGCAGCCACACACTTTGAAGACTGCACAACTATCTTGTGAGAAATCACAGTTCGAGTAGATATGGTGACAAACCAAAGCTCTGGACGCACACGTGGACCTATATAAGTGCCGAGTATAGATATTCAAGATAGGGGGGCGATCACGAATTTGAGTTGACTCGGGTATTAGCAACTGCACGAAATTGTTTTGGTGAATAAGGGTTTGCTCTTGGACAAATTGCATTGCCTAGCATGAATAAACAAGTTCCTGTAATTAATCTGTGTCAGAATGCATATTCTGAGGCCAAACAACATCTTGTACGAAGAGATTCTTAGCTAGATCGGGCCCCCTAAAATAATCTGATGATAGAGAATTCAATGGTGTTTAGATGGCGATCCTAGTCCCCTGTAGTTGAATGGGATCTTCAAAGCAGACACAAGGGAGGCTTGCTTCACAGGTGCAAGACTTTGTAACAGTGCGTGAGTATTGGTAAGTGCGAGGGTTCTAAATGATGCAGATAAAAAACTGTGAGGATCGCCGAGCCACTTGAAGCAGTCGAAACTATGTCGAGTCATCAACTTGAAGAAACCCGGGGACTCTGGATAGTATAGGAGACGTTGGGCCAGTGTCATTACTCTGAAGTAAGTTTGATTAGTGCAGGTTCTGAAGCATTTTGTGAAGGAGATTGTAAGGTGACCAGATATCTGGAAGTTGGCGATTAACATCCTGTAGCCGAATTTTAGATTTTGGAAGTATTTAAGTGAATACTAGCTATGCACAAGTGGAATTAGGTCACTAATGTATAAACATCTGGTTATTTTTGTGTAACTCTTTGATGATATTCATAGCATGAATAATGAATTATTATTGGATGAGCAATGATATGATTGTTGATGATATTTAGTGTATTGTGTTGATGAATTTATATTGAATGAGAAAAAACGTTTTTCTTGGAAACCTTGGATAATTGAAACCCTAGGTCAACAATTTCCCTAACATATTATAATTGTATTAGAGCAGAAATCTTGCCAGCCTGGATGGTATTTAAAAATGGAACCGCCAGAACCAAATTTTTGGCAAAAATATGCAGAATCATGGAGAAAGCTAGAAGAGCAACAAGTAGAGACTTCGAGGAAGATGGAAGGGCAGCGAGCATAAAATATCAATAGGCTGCAAGAATGGAATAGAAGATTAGAATAATATAACAAAACACCACAACATCTAAGAAAGAAAAAATGGGACGACTTTTGGAATAGTGGCAAGAAAAACAAATCAAATGATTGATCAAAAGCTCGAGCATGAAAGACAAAGTGCAAGAAAAACTGAAGCAATGACAAAAGCATGAATGTAGCTGTATCCCCCGAAAGAGAATATAAGTGATCAACAATAATTATTTGAAAAAAATGAAGATAGTGATGGATTGTCCAATCATGGAATGCCAACTTTAGACGCCACAACTAATGCACCCCTTGATTGTGAAAAAGGAAAGTATCTTGACAATGAAGGTGGTACAATTGGCAGTGACTCTTCTGTTGGATAAGAGGATGGGCCATTGAATGGAGAAGAACATCAAGAAAATCTGGGTGTTGAATTTATGAACTTGGGCTCTAATCTTGATGATAAGGCTACTGAGGATACTGTAAAAAGGGATAAGGAACATTCAATTGTGAAAGATTTTGATTGGGATGTTGGCAAGCAAGAGTTTGGTGGAGAGCTACAACAAGAGGTACCTATTGATAAATACCCATGGGGAGGAGCTCACCACTATATTGAATCTGATGATATTGGCTTAAGTGGATACTAATCATACACTACCAGATCCTCAACGTACCCCAAATTCAGGTAAAAACTATGAAAATCTTAATCCAGTGAACCAAGTCTTAGCAGATGGTGTTATTCCGGATCTGCAGAATGATATTATTCTTGGAGATGATCATAAAGAGGTGCATGGCTTTATGAAAGGTGCACTTGGTGAAAGTATTTCAGAGCCACCAACAATACCTTATGATAACATGGATCCTAAGTTGTCCTCTTCATCTGCTAAAGAAGAATTGCAATCATTAGAAAGAATGAATGCAAATCCTTTTGCGAAGTAATGGTAATGATTTGAAGGAATGGAAAGAGAAAGTGAAGAAATCAGATACCAAATCTTATGATGAAAATGAAGTACTGCTAGGCGTGCATATTCAAAAGGTGGATGATATTGCCACATTGAAGGGTTCTTGAATGGAAATCTCACTCGCATCATGATTCTCAACTTTTAGATTTGCATCATGGGGGTTACTTAAGTTCCAAGGACAAAACTTGTTTAGATAAGTTAGAAATAGATAATTACCCTAGACATGCATCAAAGAATGCCAATGAAAATCTCCTAAAAAAGGATGAAGGCATCACTAGTTCTGGAAAAATGGAGATGTCCAAAATATCAGCAGGCCATCATGTTGAAGGAAATTTTGGTATGCATCATGTTGATAAATGCATCCCAAGGACAAATAAAGATGTTTGCAATATTCACATAACTTCTGAAACCAGCTCCCTTGGAGAAATATTTGAAACTACTGAAAGTACTACACGAAGCAAAATGAATGTAACTGTTGGAATTGCTTTAATGTCTGTGAATGAAGCAATGATGTATGTTTTCGTAACTACTCAATCTATGTCGAATTTAGATCGGACAACTGGGAAGAAGGTAGTACTAGAAACTAGTCGTGATGAAATTAATTCAATACCAAACATTCTCCCACAAAATGCAATAAATTTGTGTCCTAATCAACGGTCTCTTGAAAGGTAGGTTACAATGAATGATGACATGCAACGACTTATTGATACAATAAAGGATGCCTCTAGAGGTCTTGTTGATGTTATTCATGCTTCTTGTCATCATGAAGTGGATGGAATCAAAGATGATGATCAAGCTAGCAACGCAGATAATGCAAATGAAGAAGATGATGAATCAAATGTGAAAAGAAGGAAGGAGGAGAAAATTCTAGGGTCAAGTTTTCGTGTTGTGGGTGTTGATATGACAAGTTGCCTTATACAGAAGCATGAAGGTTGTGCACCCATGTGACATTGCCTTCACCAATCCTTTGTGGATCAATATTATGAAGAAGAACCTTCATTTCGCCATGTGAAGCCACTTTTGTCCATCAAATTTGTAGGTATTCGCTTTAGTACAATTGAGAAAAATTGAATTCTGGATATTGACACATCCATCAAGTGGCTGATCTATGACCTTAAGAGTCAAAAAACTGGTAGATTCTACTTGCCAAACACTTGGTGGTTCACATGGGAGAAAGACAAAGGAGAGAAGCATAGTTTTAAAACTAGGTTGGTCTGACTTGAAATCGACTTGGTTGACTGAGCCATACCCCTACCCGGACTAACTAGGTCAATTATCTGGTTCGGTGGCTAGTCCGTTACTGAGCCGACCGAGTTGGTGACTGATTCAGTCGGTTCGGTAATGGACTGGTCGGACTGACCGAGGTCGACTTAAACTAGTCGGTCTTGGCAGTAGGAAAAAAGGCAGGGTTTGGCGGACTTGAAATCAATCTTTTTTTGTTTAAACTATTTCCTAGCCCCTCTACCCTTCTCCCATGTCTATAAAGGTGACCCAACCCCCTCATATTTCCTCACAACTACTTCATTGCATTTATGTGAGCATTTGTGAGGAGTTTGTGAGCATTGAAGTTGGTTTTTGGGGCAGCATTGAGGAGGCTCTTGGGTGATCTTTGGAGCAACATTGAGGAGTTGGTTTTTGGAGCAATATTGGTTATGGGTTTTTGTTCTTATCTTTATATATTACATGTATTGGACAATGCACTCGGTGCCATTTTGATATAATAGATATATTCATGAGCATGCTTTGATCAAGTGTTGTCTTCTCTCTATTATTCTAATGTTTTGAGTTTGGAAACATGAATGAAAATTTTTAAAAATATGATTTTTCATTAAAATCAAATTTTAATGTACTTTTTACAAAGATCGACTCATTGGAATCAACTAGCCCGAGTCGGAGTTGACCTTCGACCGGTTCCGAGTTTTAAAATACTGGAGAGAAGCTTAACAAGATTATCATTAAGCTCTTTGCCCTAACTAATGTAAATGTTAATGATGCATTTGACCAATGTTGCAAACATCGACATCAAGATAAAATCGGCAAGGGTTTGGAAAACCAAAAAATCATAAAAATCAGGAAAATATCGGTAAACCTCGACACAATTAAGATACCATAAAAATATCTGTAAAAATTGATGAACATCGGCTAGGAAAAAAAATATTGTGATTTCAAGATAAAATCGGGATGTTATCGAGATGTTCGCAACACTGCATTTGACTCATGACAACCTCATGGCTCCACATACCATACTGTGAAATACATTCCCTCATATGCAAGACCATGCATGCATGGCAAACTTTATCATGTGCAATCTGTCTTTAATCGCAGCAAGTCCTTTGTTGCAATTGTTGTTGGTGCAAAGTATGATACTAAGACAGGTCCATTAAAACAAAAATACAATAAAGTTGTTAGTTTGGTTTTGGGTGGTCTCATTTGCAATACTTATCTATGTGAGAAATATGGAGTTAAAATTGTTGATGTTGAGGAATCAGATATTGAACTTGCAAAAGAGTTGGTAGAAAAGATAAGGCACAGGAAAAATTCCGGAATTGCAGGTTCTGGTTGAAACTGATACTCTGGATGGTAGATTTGAAGGGAAATTTATAGCAATTGATGTCAAAGACTTTGCTCCTGGCTAGACTTACAAGTATGTTGTTGATGTTGAACTTGTCTCATTTGAGAGAGATGAGATTAAACAAGAAATGAACTCAGTAATGTCAATGTTTGTTAATGATGTGATGGGAGTCATACCACATTTCTAGCATGTACAAGCAAAATGGATGAGGTCATTGATAATAATCGTTCTGTTTGAAAATTCTTTGGAGGTGGTAATGCCCTTCATATTTTTAAAAGCCTTCATATAGCCTTGTATGAAGTTGCATTGAACAATATCAAATACTATTTATTTACAGATGGTAGCACTGTTTTGAACATTATTGAAGAAGGGAGGCAAAGGGGGCATCAACGGAACTTGCCATTGCTCGAGGACAAGCAATGTAGGGAAGGGGGGCTTATAATGTCCTTGAAAAATTAATTACCCAAGGGACAAAATAGCCTATCAATCTGTGTATGCTATAGTCCTCAATAAAGGAGAAAAACCCATAATATCCTATGTTGGGCAAGTTTTTGGGGTAGCAACCCAATATTGGGGTTTGGAGTAAAATTTACTCAATCAATTTAAGAAGAAGAGATCCCTAGGAAATCTATAAATATGAGAGGGATGAATTCATTTAGGAGCCTCAGTGTGGATCAATTTATCTCTGATTTTATTTTGAGCTTGAGGCTCTAGGGGTTTTAAGACCCCTTTACTCCTATCAATTTTGGTGGTGAAAGATTCCACCCTAGTTGATACATTTTCTATTTTTCTTCCTCTGTTCTGGCACAGGAAAATTTTCTAGGAGGACAATGAGTTCTGTGATAACCGATCTCTGTTTTGGGCATCAAGTTCTGAGGTGACAATCTTTGTTTTCGGGCAACAAATTATATGATGTCTTGATCCTTTGTTTTAGCATAGAGGCACCATCGGGAAGGCAACAAAATTCTTTATTCTCTGGAAAAGGAACAAAGTTCTATGTTGGTTTGCACCTTTGTTTTGGGCATAGGGCGAAATCCCTGTGATAAAAAGATTCCTGAAGGCAACGACTTTGTCTAAGGTCGAATTATTATTTTCTTATCTATGGGTTGGATTGGAATCAAGTTGTGGTTGACAGCTAGGCAGATCGAGCCTTGTAAACCCTATGAATCCATTCTGTGCATCATTTTGAGGCAACCACACACTTTGAAGACCACACAACTATCTTGTGACAAATCATAGTTCGAGTAGATCTGGTGACAGACCAAAGCTCTGAATGCACACATAGACCTGTATAAGTGTTTATAATATCCCAAAACGGGGATTGCACAGCAAACCTGCTGAAATAATGCACTCCTGAGAATTCTGTGCACTGAAATGAGTTTGCAGCTCTTGGATCCCTTAGATCAGCTTATCTAAGATCTAAATCCAAAAGGAGAGCAAAAAAAATCAAACTAGGTGGGTTAAACAGATCTCCCACAACCTAGTCTAGCTGAAAAACACCCAAAGGGAGGGGCTGCAACTATATGCAAAGGACTGCTTCAGAAATAACGCAGTTTATCAATTCATAAGCATGGGACCAACATGGAAGTCCATCTTTCAGCTATACAATAGTAAAATAGATCTACAATGCAGCTTATACAGTGTATTAACAGAAATAGGATGAATGTACAAGACAAAAGACTCAAAATGAGCTGCTACAACAACATGAAATGGTAGAATAAGCTTGACAGCGTTATTTTCATTGCTGAAGCATGCAGTAGATTACAAGTCAAATCTAGAGCAAATCTGTACATAAAATGATAGATCTATTTCAGATCTGTGTACAGGATAGGCTCCTCGATACATTCCCCTTGGGGATCTCAGCAAAACATGAACAAAGGTGAGTAGATTTGCAGAAGTATTTAGAAGATTCTGAATCATAACATATACAACAGATCAGATCTGAACTAACATGGATTGGTTGGCCAATCCACGGAACACCACAGTGAAAGGAAGGATCCAATCACTAGAGATCTCTCCTCTAAAATGATGCCAAGTCACCCTGCAACTCTGCTCTTGCAAATAACGCAGTCATGGAAGAGGGACTGCGCTGTAGGCCCTGAGAATGCTTTGGCCTGCTGCCAATGTGTGGATCTGAAGCTCAACCCACTAATGCACTCTTTCAGGAGGCTAAAAGACACACTCATTGAGAAGAGACACCAGTACAAGCTAGATCTGAACGGATCTAGTGTTCCACTTGCTGCAGCTCACATGGACAACCCAATCCTAAGCAGGACTGCGCTGTAGATGTAAGATGTGGCTTGGCCAAATGCTAGATAGTGGACTAGGCAAACAAGACTCCTGCAAGAGCTGCTCAAGGATGGAGGTGGGATTCCTAAACAGGAAAGTCCAATAAGGGCTGTCTAAACATGCAATACCTTCAGAAAATAATAACATCAACAACCCTTTCCTGTTGTCCTCCTCCTTCTTTTATAGGATGAAAGCCTTGCCAAACCCTAAACCACCTCAATGAGTTATCTCCTTTCACATGTGGAGCCTCCATCTAAAATTGCACTGTCTATCCATGAGGTTCATTGCATCTAGACTGTGCTGTTGACTTGGTCAAAGTTGACCCAATCTCATGATTCAAACCCATTCACACCTGCAAGAGTTTATTTACATGGCCTAGATATGTCTCTGTTTACATAGGCATTAATTTATTTTGATGTTTTTAGGAGTTTTACATGTCTTCCTTCACATTTTATTCATCAACATGAAAATCAAAATAAGACAAAGCAAAATTGAGTATTCCCATTAGCTTGGGCTAATTGGGAATATTACAGTCCTCCCCTCCAAAATGTTGCTTGTCCTCAAGCAACTGATAGGGTGAATGCTGCAACACTTCTCCTTCCCCATTGATGACACCATCAAGGATTCAACTCTCTGCATAAGCTGAGTGTTCACCAATCCATCCTCCCCTGAGTTGTCTCTCCAAAATCATTATGAGATGTACATAATCCATCCCACAAAGTGTCAAGAATGCCACTGAAACAAACATGGCTGAACCCCTACTCTCCTTGAAATATGTAGCAGAGCATCCAAAGAGAGTCTCCATCCCATGTGGTACACACATGCCTCCTATCCTCCCTCCATACAATTCCAAAAATAGGACAAGTACATCATCCATGTATGGAAGCAAAACTGCAAATACATAAACAGAAATTGGAACATGAGGAGGGGGGTGATAATCCCATATGGTACCAGCGCAGGGCATCTCCTACCTGCATCAGATCAAGATGTGGTAAGTGGTTTTCCCACTACTTACTTGCAGCCCATGCCATCTCACTGTAGTTGAATGTGTGAGATATGTTTGGTGCCTTAGGAAAACACCCATCATGAAACAAGATCTCCCTTTGTCCACCAAGGGAGTGGCCAAGTACAACAATTGTTGTGGCCCCATATTTGCCATGAGATTGACAAGATATAACACTCCTTCTTGGAGTCATGGCCTGTAAAAACATGGTGTAAGAATACATGAAGTGAGAATATAAAATACATGTATTAAGAGCATGCTCTTCACCAACAATTCTCCTCATATCAATGGAGTGGTGCATAGATCTACTCTCTCCTTCAAGGGAAGGAAGAGAGGGCTGATTTAATTCTCCCTTAGAGCCATATTGCTGCTCCAACTCCATAGAATCCATGCATCTCTGACAATGCTGATATAGTTCCCTTTCAAAGCCCTCCCAGTAATAGCTCCTCAATATGATATTGTTGAGCTTCATAGAATAAGTGTGGCTAAGATGGAACTCTTCATAAGCCCTCTGTAGAAGCTTCCCCTTGAGCTTGGAGGCTTTAGACAAAAAGATTCTACCATGATTATAGACGACTCCATCAAGGATTGAATAGCTCCCTCCATGCAACCAGTCATCAAGAATCATGCAAGTATGAATATCCTTGGAATACTCCACCAATAGTTGGGATTTCCAATAGGGGGATCTAGTGTGCCCAACAATGACAACGCTGATAGTGTGTCATCTGAAGTGTCTGCCATGTTGTGGTTCTTCTCCTCGACATCTCCCATGTCAAAGTTACAAGGTGGAAGGTTGCCAATCCTCCCTTGCTGCTTTCCTTGCTCATGCACATGCTCAAAAGAGGAGGGAAGTCCTTGGAAGTTAGCCTCCCTTGGAAGACTGCCATCTATCCAAAACCTCCTTGGTTTTGCCAAAGTATGCATGTGTGTCCACCATCTCTCATCATGTATGGGAGAGGATCCTCCAAACAAGCTTGTCCCCAGATTCAAGGATTGCCTCCCTTGCTTCATGATGGTGTCATTCTTCATTCTTGCAGCTTCTCCTCTCAGCGCAGTATGGGATGAGAGAATGGATAGTGAAGTTAAGGGAAAAATGCTTTCCCTCTCCTTGTACTTTCCCCATACTCTCAGTGCTGAAGCATGGTCTTCTAATGCTCCCTCCCCCCTTGGATCCATGAAAGGGGCATCAATGCATGAAACATCTCCCATCAAATCTGAATAAGGTGGTCTACCAAATGGTATACCACAAGATAATGATGTCTCATGGCTCATTCCCTTGTGAATAATAGATGGGAACATCATATGACTGCCTCCACTACGCAAATCCATCTCTAATTGGTGCGTGGAAGTATCATGGTAAGGAGAAGTTGGAGCAACTCCCCCATCTTCTTCTTCATCACCCACCTTCTGTAAGATCTCACAGTCTAAGGTGCTCCCTTTAGATGCAGTTAACTCATAAACACCCATCATCTCCTTGGTGTTAAGAGTCTTGATCACAAAGGACTGATCCATCATAGTGTGTGTTCTAGGTTTTGGATGCAGTGTTGGAACACATCTCCTCCACTGTTTTGCCTCTTTGTCTATCATCATAGACACATGCTACTCATCTTCTCCATGTATAGGATCCCTGGGGCCTTCTTGCAAAGATACAAGAGCACCCATAGTGGAAGCAATAGCTTCAACTCCATCTCTCAATAAAAATAGATTCCCTCCTTCTGTCACAGCGTTGGAGGAACCTTCCAGTTCTACTTTTTTCTCCTCCTCATCAATGGAGCATGCCCCATCAGTAAGAGATCATTTTCCTTGATCTCTCATTGAGGAAAGGACACTCATGTCTTCTTCTTGAGAAGAATGACCTTGCTGAAGTAAGGCCTTTGCCCTTGGCAAATCATATAGCAGATCCCAGCAATGTTCTGAAATGGAGTTATCTTCATGGATCTTCTCTCTTCTTTGAGTTGACAAAACTCAGGGAAGCCTAAATGCTCTTTGAATCTTTTAGACTGAGATTCATATTCTCGGAGGTAGTCACCAAGAGTCTCCTCCTCTGGTGTCTCTCCATTGTCTTCTTCTCTTGCTAGGAATGCAGGCATGCTGCAACGTTGTAAATCAGATTGTGTGGCTGCATGCTCACACACACCAAATGAAGTAGTGTGGCTTCCCTCATGTGCAAACCTCCTCAAGAGATTTGCTGGTCTTTCATTCTTCACTCCCCTAATTTCTTCCTCCAGCTCATGCAAAGCTTGAGGAAGAATGTTAGAGAACTCTACTCCTTTTTTTCTTCCATATAAAGGGGTTTCAATGGTGTGATCATTTTTCTTCTGTCTCCTTCTATGATACCTCTGCTCTCTGTCAGTGAGAGGTTCTCCTCCCCCTGAAGACATATTGGCTTAAAGAATGCACAGGCTGTGCCAAGAAAGTTGCTTTGATACCATTGTAATATCCCAAAACGGGGATTGCACAGCAAGCCTGCTGGAATAACGCACTTCTGAGAATTCTGTGCACTGAAATGAGTTTGCAGCTTCTGGATCCCTTAGATCAGCTCATCTAAAATCTAAATCCAAAAGGAGAGCAAAAACAAATCAAACTAGGTGGGTTAAACAAATCTCCCACAACCTAGTCTAGCTGAAAAACACCCAAAGGGAGGGGCTGCAACTATATGCAAAGGACTGCTTCAGAAATAACGCAGTTTATCAATTCATAAGCAGGAGACCAACATGGAAGTCCATCTATCAGCTATACAACAACAAAATAGATCTACAATTCAGCTTATACAGTGTATTAACAGAAATAGGATGACTGTACAAGACAAAAGACTCAAAATGAGTTGCTACAACAACATGAAATGGTAGAATAAGCTTGATAACGTTATTTTCATCGCTGAAGCATGCATTAGATTACAACTCAGATCTAGAGCAGATCTGTACATAAAATGATAGATCTATTTCAGATCTGTGTACAGGATAGGTTCCTCTATACATTCCCCTTGGGGATCTCAGCAAAACATGAACAACGGTGAGTAGATTTGAGATCTAAGTCATAGATCTGCAGAAATATTTAGAAGATTCTGAATCATAACATATACAACAGATCAGATCTGAACTAACATGGATTGGTTGGCCAATCCACGAATCACCACAGTGAAAGGAAGGATCCAATCACTAGAGATCTCTCCTCTAATATGATGCCAAGTCACCTTGCAACTTTGCGCTTGCAAATAACGCAGTCATGGAAGAGGGACTGTGCTGTAGGCCCTGAGAATGCTTTGGCTTTTTGCCAATTTGTGGATCTGAAGCTTATCCCACTAATGCACTCTTCCAGGAGGTTAAAAGACACACTCACTGAGAAGAGGCACCAATACAAGCTAGATATGAACAGATCTAGTGTTCCACTTGCTGCAACTCACATGGACAACCCAATCCTAAGCAGGACTGTGCTGTAGATGCAAGATGTGGCTTGGACAAATGCCGGATAGTGGACTAGGCAAACAAGACTCCTCCAAGAGCTGCTCAAGGATGGAGGTGGGATTCCTAAACAGGAAAGCCCAATAAGGGATGTCTAAACAGACAATACCTTCAGAAAATAATAACATCAACAACCCTTTCCTGTTGTCCTCCTCCTCCTTTTATAGGATGAAAGCCTTGCCAAACCCTAAACCACCTCAATGAGTTAGCTCCTTTCACATGTGGAGCCTCCATCTAAAACTACGCTGTCTATCCATGAGGTTCATTGCATCTAGACTGCGTTGTTGACTTGGTCAAAGTTGACCCAATCTCATGATTCAAACCCATTCACACCTGCAAGAGTTTATTTACATGGCCCAGATATGTCTCTGTTTACATAGGCATTGATTTATTTTGATGTTTTTAGGAGTTCTACATGTCCTCCTCCACATTTTATTCATCAACATGAAAATCAAAATAAGACAAAGCAAAATTGAATATTCCCATTAGCTTGGGCTAATTGGGAATATTACAGTGTTGAGTCTAGATATTCAAGATAGGGGGTGAGTACGAATCTAAGTCGACTTAGGTATTCGTAGGCATATGAGATTGTTTTGGCGAATAAGCGTTTGCTCTTGTACAAATTTCATTTTCTAGTGTGAATAAACAAGTTCCTGTAATTAATCGGTGTCAGAACACATATCCTGAGGCCAAGCGACGTCCTGTATGAAGGGATTCTTAGCTAGATCTCCCCCCTGAAGTGATTCATTGACAAATAATTCATAGGTGTTTAGATGGTGATCCGAGTCCCTTGTAGTTGAACGAGATTCAGAGTAGACAAAAGGGAGGCCTGCTTCAGACGTCCAAGGCTCTGTAACAGTGCATAAGTGAGTATTGGGAAGTGCGAGGGTTCTAAATGACGTAGATCAGAAACTATGAGGATCATTGAGCCATTTGAAGTAGTCGAAACTATGCCGAGTCATCAACCTGAAGAAACTTGGGGACTCTAGACAGAATAGGAGACGTTGGGCCAATGCCATTGTTCTAAAGTAAGCTTGATCAGTGCATGTTCTACAGCAGTTTGTGAAGGAGACTGTAAGGTGACCAGAGGTCTGGAAGTTGGTGATTAACATCCTGTAGCCTAATTCTAGATTTTGGAAGTATTTAAGTGAATACTAGTTGTGCACAGGTGGAATTAGGTCATCGATGTATAAACTCCTACTTATTTTTGTGGAACTCTCTAATGAATTTCATAACATGAACAATGATATTATTATTGGATGAGCAATGATATGATTGTGATGACATTTAGTGTATTCTGTTGATGAATTTATATTGAATGAGAATTTCTCTTTTTTTTGGAAACCCTGGATAATTGAAACCCTAGGTCAACTATTGCCCTAGCATATTACATACTGGTGCAGTCTTCCTTTCATCACATGATGACTCAGAAAAGTTCAAGACCACCATCAACATTGCACAACCATTAATTCAAACAATTGAAAATATTGGGCCATACAATGTCATCCAAGTCATCGCTGATAATGCTTCTAATTGTAAGCCAGTGGGAGCAATCATTGGGGATAAATACCCCAACATATTTTGGTTTGGGTGTTTGGTTCACACAATGAACATTTTGATGCATGTCATTATTAAGATCGAGAAACCTCATTACATATGGATTGGTGAATTGTACAAAAGAGGCAAAAATGATAAAATTTATTACCAATCATAGCAATACCCATGGGCTTTTCCATAGTCACTCAAGTTTGGAGCTATTGAAGCTTGGGAAGACTAGATTTGCTAGCTATTACTTCACCTTTGTTGATTTTCTAGGATACTTGCTAGAATTAGGTTTTTCTTCTCTTGATAACTACTTCAATGATAAATTAAACATTAGTTTTCACATAGCATTAAATTCCATATGATTTAGGCAGTTATACAAAATAAAAAACATCAACTAATAAACATGAAAGAGTAGTAAAATAACCATGAAACAATGGCACTAGAGACACAAAATTTAGGCATACAGCCAGGGCAAAACCCGTAAAAGTTCTTCCTTATGAGAGAGAATTTCTAGATTCATCAATACATCATAAATAGCAAATAACAAAATAATAACCAAATCAATAAACAATATCACGATGAAGTGCCATGTCAAAATCCAAGTCCCTAGAATTTCGGCCCTCCTGCAATTTTGCTAGATCAAAGATGCTTGAGATCAAAATTGGTGTGTCCAAATGAGGAGAAATGATCTCCTTTACATAGCCTTCAAGTGGGGGATGAATGGGTGCCTCTTAGAGGCCCAACTGACCTAATAAATTTTGGAGGAAAATTAAAAAATTTAAATTGCATTTCTTTTTCAAGATGAAAATACCGACCATGGCTTCCAGATTTTTCAACAACCATCAAGCGCCTTTTGAAGGTAGGAGAATCATTGGCTAGCATGATATCAAGTCCACACTGGTAGGTATTAAAAGCAATGTTTTGAAAATCGCGATCGGGATTAAATTGGCGAGGGGAAAAAATCGGAAAAAATCGTAAAAATCGGGAAGAAATTGACACATACAAAAATTTTCATTTTTTTTTCAATTTTTTTAATATCTAAAGCACCCACAACATAAAATAAATGCATTGACACAAATATGAAAAAAAAAACTAATATATAAGATGTCTAATATCATGTCTAGTGCTACATCACACATAATAGTGAATCATGTCTTGAATACTAAGTCTTGAGTTTCAACTCGACCTCAAAATATCAACAAAAAATATAATAATGTATCTCATATCATGAGTCATAATGTTATATACAAAGGAATGCACCAAATAACCTATACTACTGATTTCCTTTGCCCCTCTTGCGAGAAAATGTAATAGCTTTCCGTATCAAGGTTGGTTGGCCTGGCAATGGATCACAGTTTCAGAACCCCATGCCCGAACCTAAAGCACCAGGAGCTAAAGGAGGCAGACCACGTCCTCTACCGGTAGCAGGGGTAGGTGGTGTCACCTCCTCCTCCTGCTGTTGATCCTCCTCCTCCTCCTCCTCCTCCCACTCCACTACCTCCTGCTCTATCCAATCAGGGGCTGACTCCATGATAGGCCTCTCTGTTGGGGGTGGAGCCTGATTATCTTGTTTATTTTGTATCACAACATTGGACCCCTGTACCTTAATGAGGCAGCAACGCTGCCTAGGGGGTCCAGGGGGGGCGGCTGTAAAATTGCCTTGTAAAAGTATAGTAATTTCTAGTCAATTTGGGTCGTTCATTAGGCGGATTGTGTCCTCTCAAGGTGACTTCTCCTCCTCCTTAGTTCTATTTCTTAACCTTTGTTTGCAAAAATGACAAAAAAAAATTGAATTTGTGTGTTATTGGGTCGCTGTTTGACGGGCCAATGATTTTTTCACGATTTTTTCAAAATAAAAAATCGCCGAAAAAATCGGCGATTAAATCGTTTTTGTGAAAAAATCGCGATGTTCAAAACATTGATTAAAAGACAAGGCTGCAATTGCAACTGACAGGGGAGATTTTGAAGAGGTGGAGGACACCGCTCTTGATGGCCAGCTTTGGGCATGTGTGGGGGATATTTTGCAATACACCAGGCCCATTTATAACATGATTATTTTGCAGATACAAATGTCAGTGATTGGGGAGGTGTATGCGCAAATGGATAACTTGTTGGTGCAAATAAAAGATATTCTTTAGCTAGAAGATCCCATCTTGTATGATCATATTCACAAATGTGTGTGTGCACGGTGGGATAAACTTAATGTTCAACTACATTCCTTGGCGTATATCCTTATGCCAAAATACTACTGTCCATCTTGGTTGGGCAATCCTGCACCTGGGGGTGGGGTTAGGACAAAACCCCATACAGATCTAGAGGTACAAGTTGGGTATATGGCAGCATTAGACAAGTTGGTCCTTGATATGGAGCTAGTTTGCATGGAGAATTAGGCAAATACTTGAGTCAAACTGGAGTATTCAGTTCCTTGCATGCAATCAAAGATGGGGATAGAATGGTTGCTGTCACATGGTGGAACATGTATGGCTCTGGAGGACCTTTGGCAAAATTGGCAATAAAAGTGCTTTGACAGGTCATTAATACTTATTTTGTGGAGAGGTGTTGGAGCACCTATAGCTTCATCCATAATGTGAGAAGAAACCGCCTCAATGAAAACTAGGCAGAAAGCTTGGTTTTTGTTCACTACAACTCGAGGTTGTTGACACATTATTGTGAGCGGGCTCATGCTGAAAATCATATATGACTTGGGACAACAACCTAGAGGAGGATAATTTGGAAGATGGAGCTATACATTTAGAAGAATTCGAAGAAAAGCTTTTGAAAGATTATGATGAAGCAACAACAACAACAACCATGTGTTAAAATTGGCAACTAGGGCCAAATTTCACCATTTGACAGCTCATCTGTTGGAGATGATTGTTGCATTGAATTCCTTTTTTCAAGAGGACCAAATCGACCTAAAGAACATAAAATTTGGACAAGCAGAAGTGTGTTTTTGAATTTAACACATGCAAATTGTCAAGGTCGGCCTCATCATCATAAAGCCCAATGGTCATGTCACTTGAACCCCAACAATTTGTATATTGTATATATAGAGGTGCCTGCAACCTCACTTGATACATCAAAGGGCTCCAACTTATGTCTGAAGTAGCCAAGCTCTTGAGGAAGACGAAGGGCTATCTGTTTTGGGTTTTTCTTCTACAAAAAGAGAATTACATCAAGGTGATTTCCTCTATCTTGGGCCGCAGATCAAGAGTATCTTTAGCAAGGAAAAGGAGGACCCGTTTGGGACTGTTTGAGGGCTAAAGTGTAGGCCGAGTTCCCTCACCTAGAGGCCGAGGCTGAATGGAGAAGATCTGGACGGATTGGTGCATATTAAGGACTGTTTTAAGGCTGCGTTTGGTTTCAAGATTAGGCTGTAGAACCTACTGTAGCTACAACAGGTTCGGACCCTTGTTTGGAGAAGTCCGAGAGGCCAAGAAGGCAGTTCTGCCTTGGCCGTAGTCAGATGAAAGATCATTGAAGGTGATGAAGTATGTCTCGAGGGTGAACACAGGGGTTGCAATAGGAGGTTAGGGCTGGTGTGTGCCCTAACCAGATCAGAGTCATGCACATTTGCAAGGACAAGGTGAGCATCTTGTTTGAATACTCATGGATGATTATGGGCTCTTTATATTTAGCAAAGGAGGCCGCATCATTTGATTCAGGACCGAAGCTACTGTGATTACTGTTGACCACTGGCTAAGTCATAATTTGTCTACTTTTGTTTGAAGGCAGAATTGCATACTTTTCTGGGCTGTCTCTTTGGTATTTGGATGACATTGGTTGTACTCTCTCTCGAAGCTACTGTGATTACTGTTGACCACGGCGAGCCTTATTTCAGCTGCCATAGGCCCATTAATGCGGCCCAGGCAGCTGATGCCCGCCGTTGGATTAAATCACACGATTATCATGCGGCAGGGATCAGCTGCCTGGGCCGCATTAATGGGCCTATGGCAGCTGAAATAAGGCTCGCCGTTGACCACTGGCTAAGTCATAATTTGTCTACTTTTGTTTGAAGGCAGAATTGCATACTTTTCTGGGCTGTCTCTTTGGTATTTGGATGAATTTGGTTGTACTCTCTCTCTCTCTTTCTCTGCTGAACACTTGATTTTAATAATAAGAAGAATTGATCAAGGGTTTTCCCCTTCTTGGGGTTTTCCATGGTGTTCTCTTGTCTTGTCTTGTCCTCTGCATATGTTATTTATGTTCTTTCTTCAGTTACTATCAATGTGATATGGTGATTGTTACTGGAAAGAAATGAAAATCGGGCTAATATGGAACATTGAAGTAATTGACCTAAGCAAAGAACATGTTAACCTAAAATTAACATGGTATCAGAGCTCGGGTGAGGAGAAGCCCAAGCAAGAGAGAAAACAATTACTAAGAAGTGTTGACAAGTCTCCATGGCTTCCTTCCTCCTCAAAGATCAGACTGAATGAAGTATTGTATCATGAAGGCTCTCTTATTGCAGAAATCTAAGCTGCTGGCCCTAGCCAGGAAAGAGGATCACTAAAGATTAGATCCATCACATCAAAGGTCAAAGGCATCCTAGGACCAAGCAACATACGGAATTAAGTCAAAATTTGGGCACGTTCTCAAGCCATAGTCACTGTGGCTAGGCCGAAATCTTATCTAAGGAAAGCGTGGCCTATTGAGAGGCATATAAACTCTGATTTGAAGGACAGTGGGGCTAATTCAATAATCCACACAAAGCCGAGTTTCTTGTCAAAGAAATCACAGACCTGGGCATAGCATAAGAAGTCCGAAATCTCAATTTAAGAGGACCGAATTCCTTGAAATCCAAATCACAGAAGCACCGTAACTGAATTTCTGTTTGGGATAATTTTGAAGTTGCAAGCAACCGAGTCCGAGTTTTCAGAACGCCTTATAAGCTGAAAGATCATTCAGTACCAAATTTTAGGTCAGAATATATTTCAGAGGGTTTTCGTGAAACCAAGACTCCTCCATCATTTCTGGGCATAAGTATTTACTATTATATGAAAGAGTACCCATTGTCATCCTAAAGGAGACCAAGAAAAGGACCTAATGCTAGCCATTAGGTCTGTCCTGAAGAAAATTAATCAAACTGCAAATGTGCAGCACTATAATTCTGTGAAGAAGCCGAAAATTTGTGAATCAGCCTTGAGCCTCATATTCATACTCAGTCTGAGTATGCTCAGTCATCCTTGAAGCCGACTTGTTTTGACAGCATTCTGATTAGTGTGACAAGGAGCCGATTCGTGACTGCTGTCCTTGAGCTGCAAGGAGATCTCTGTGTTCCAGCTTGAAAGGTCTCAAGTTTGAAATAACAGCATTCAAGGTGTTCTTCTCTTGACTCACACAGTTCTATCCAAAAGTCTTAGTGCTAAGATGGTTCAGGCAGTGGCAACTGTCTCCTGAAGCTGGAAGTTTCGAGATCCATAAAATGTCTAGTAGCAGATCAAAGATTTTTTTTTAAATCATATTGGCAGCCAATCTTGGCAAAATAACTCTTGAGAAGGAACAGTCCCCCTGGAAGCTTGCAAACCTGAAGCTATCATAAAAGATAGCAACACCTTTTTTTTAAGAATCTGAAAATGGTTATCTCACTGCTATATGTGTCACCAGTTCTGCTATGGATAGTACTATCAACGTGCAACCCAATATCATTTATGGTAGTTGTGATTCGTGTCAATTCTTATAAACTGATGACTGTGTTGCAGTCTTGTTCACAATCGAAGTTGTGAACAAGATAGATATTGGAAAGCTTGATTGCCATATTTTGAAAGAAGCTACAGGGATCTCTCAGCAAAAGAGATTGCAACATCTTTGTCTTTGATAAAAGGTACAACACATTTGAAGAACAAGAAACATGGCATCCTATTTCAAGAACTTGCAAGCCTTATAATCATAAAGTACAAAAGTACGTAAGTTATTAAGAAATGATTTAGGGTTTGCACCTTATGTGGTTATATGGATTACTGCTATTGATTGTTAACCCTAGTGATGAGAAAACGCTAATCTCATGTTGGTTATTCCCTACTTCATGATTTCTAGGGCTTGTGAAGTATTTAAGGTTTATATGACAATCCCTCATGATGATTAATGATGATTTGATCTTGCATATTGTGCTGGTAGTAGCTGTCTAAGGCTATTGCAGGTGACTTGTAAAGAGAGGATTGGAAGAAGGATGAGCATGGCAGATTCTCTGTCATAGTAAGGGGAGCTGTGAGAACTCTGATTTTGGCATCTTGATCAAGTCATTGGGGACATTGATGCCTTGAGTCAGGATCTTATGAAGTGCGGTCTTATGAACATGGAAGCTTGGATGCAAAGGACCCCTCCTTATTAATGTTGGGTGATGTAATGTGTTGGTTACAGTCATCTAGCAATAAAAGATAATGCTGCTGTTTTGAAACGAGGGAACTTCTTCACTCTGGTTGAAAAAGGACCATTCCTCTGACCTGAAGCAAGCTTCCTAGAAGTATGTTGTTGCAGTTGCCTTGTGGAAAGTCTCATCTCTGGCATGAGAAACTCATGATTGAAAGCAAGGCTTCAGAGGGAGCTATAGAATCACTGGCAGTATGACTTTGATGATGCCTTGATACATCCTTGTTACTTGAGGGGCTGCATGAAGCTGCATGTTTATGTTTGATGACTTTGGCACATGGACCTAAGGGTCTATACCAGGAAAAATGTTTTGGCAGATCCACATTAGAAGGAGTTATGGTCAAGTCATGTTGATGCAACCATTGATTGATGACCCTCTCGTTTGTCAATATAAGAGGGAGTTGACTTTTAAAGTCAAGAAAGAGAAACCTAGCGTTGATACACTGTTTCTTAATGGTCTGATGAGATGGAAAAGCTTCGGATCCCCATTATTCTTGATAAATTCATATTGTATACCTTGCTATAAAGATTCTGAGTCAGTCTATTATGGATGAGCTTCTCATTGTTAGCTGCTTGTTGAAATATCTCTGTGAGTCTAGTATCTATGGCTGAAAATACACTGCCGGAATCTAAGATTCCATAGATATTGGCTTAGGTGATAGTGTGATGAGTAAGAAGAACGCATCTAGTGCCATGTTTTTTGATTATATTGCTCTAGGAGCATCATTGAGGCTGAATTTATAAAGCAGCATGCATGGCTTATTATTATGAAGTCAATTGGTTGAAGAAAGCTCTTCAGTGAGCCATGGCTTATTCTTGAGTGGAATTTTTTTTTTTTTTTGGTTAATAAAAAAATCCATGTTCCACGACAACTCCAAGTATTGGGCACCACTTTATTTTGAAATGGCACATTGATAAGCTACCAAGCTCCATCATTGTTTGTTGGATGAGCAGATTACTGTCATCCTTACATAGCCTCTTGGTTCAGAGAAACGCTGGGAGTCATGGATAAACTCTACTTTCAAGGTCCCAGTTGAACATTGAGCTCTGGGAGCTCCTAGGGGCTTGGGGTACTTTTTGGAGCTACGAGCAACCATAGGGTGAGTGGTTCACCTTCCCTTATAGGTGCGCTGTATATAGGGTGAGTGGATCACCTTCCCTTGTGATACCCAATGACGGTTGACATGTGTGTAGGGTGAGTGGTTCACCTTCCCCTACGATTGATGACACGTGTGTAGGGTGAGTGGTTCACCTTCCCCTACTATTAATAACTTATGCATGGGATGAGTGGTTCACCTTCTCTCATGGCATTTGAGCAGGATGAGTGGTTCATCTTCTCTTGCGGATACTCCAGTGAGAGATACATATAGGCATCTATCGGTAGTCACATGTGGACATGTCGGTGGGACATGGTTCATCCTTTCCCCACATGTAGGATGCTCATTCCCTACGATCAATGGTTGACATGTCGGTGGGACGTGGTTCATCCTTTTCCCAGGTGTAGGATACTTCCTACGATTGTTGGTTGGCATGCATGTAGGATGTGGCTCATCCTTTCCCCACTCTCGGTGGTTTGCATGCACGTAGGTTGTGGTTTATCCTTTCCCTACGATGATTGTGACATTTGACTTTAGTATGTGGTTTATCCTTTCCCTACGTGTGGTTGTGAGAAGGATGTGATATATTCTTTCTCTGCTGTTGTTCTAGTATCATCCTACCCACATAGTTTGGGACACATGGGAAGTACCTCTCATTTGGCCAATGAGTTGGGAAAAGTGGATAGGGACCATAGCTCTACCGATGGATGCATTGTGTACTGCCCTACTCCCTATGTCTAGGATGCATGATGTTCAACAACTTGATTTGGGATCAAGTCTAATTGATGTTCTACCTCTGGATTGACTTTTGTCAGTGGAGAGTGGTAATGTCTTGTGACTAGCTCTCAATCAATTCTTCTTCATTATTTGTATCATTGCTCATCAGAGCAGAGATAATGAGATACAAAGATGGTAAGTGACGACATGATAGTTCATGATGACCGAATGGCATGATAGATTGACTAGTGGAATTCTCCCTAGTTGAGAGGGAGTGTTAAAATTGGTAACTCGGACCAAATTCCACCATTAGACAACTCATCTATTGGATATGATTATTGCATTGAATTCCTCTTTTCGAGAGGACCAAAAATGACCTAAAGAACATCATATTCAATGTTCCACCGAGTTTTCAGGACAGGGAAACGCGGGAGCAGGGATACACACAAGGACGAATATAGCAACCCCAAAATTTGGGAAATTTTCGAGGAAACAGGGGGTCGTCAAAGTCATAAAATTTATAAAATTATAAATTATTAAAAATTAAATTAAAAATAACTAAATAAAAAATCTTAATAATTATTCATTGTACATCTAAAGAATAAATATGATCATCATTGCATATTAGACTATTATAATTTATCATTGATTCATTTATGAATTATCATTTGACATTATGCAATGTTCCATCTAAATTCATGAATCATCATTTGGCATAATGCAAGGTACATCTAAATTAAATTAATAAATTCATCATTTGACAATTGAAATTCAAATTATGCAATGCACATAAACTTATACTATATAGGTTTAATATAATTTCATTTTTAAAATTTTAATACAACATAATTAATTTAATTTAATTTTTAAGTTTTAACAAGTTTGATGTTTTAATATACTTTAAGTTTTTCTATATATATATATATATATATATATAAATTTGTCATATATTTAAATTTGTATTTTTTTTTTAAATTTTAATTTTTTATAAAAATTATTAGGCAATATGCGCCCCCCCTTGTGTCCCCTCGTCCCCCTTCAAGGGAGTTGCATTTCATTGCTCGAAAAACGTCCCCCTAGAGTTTCCCCGAAAAGAGGATGTGGGGGAAACGTTCCCCCAAGAGTTTCCCCGTCTGCAAGACATGGGTAAGCGTCGGGGCACGTCTCCCACCCTGGGGACGCGTCCCCGTGGAACACTGATCATATTTGGACAAGCAGAAGTGTGTTTTTGAATTTATGCCCACACGTGCAAATTGTCAAGGTCAGCCTCATCATCATAAAGCCCAATGGTCATGTCACTTGAACCACAATGATTTGTATATATAGAGGTGCCTACAACCTCATTTGATACATTAAAGGGCCCCAACTTATTTATGTTAATTTTAGTTAACCATGGTATGTCCTATGCTTAGAGCAATTTACTTCAATCTTTCTTATTAGCCCAATTCAATTTCCAGATATGCAGTCACATGAACATTGACAGTAAATGCTAATAGAACATAATTAAATCGACAAAAGACAAGCAGGAACAAGATACACAGTAATTTGGCGGATGCCAGGGAAAAACCCTAATGCAGGGAAAACCCTTTGATCAAATCTTCTAATTATTCTTCAAATTCAGCAGGGAGAGAATGTACAATTTATAATAGTCAACAAGAATCCCTAGCCGACGAAGTCAACGTTGGTTAAACCAGCAAATCAGCCTCCAATGAAGCTCGGTCAAACCCAGTCAAACTCAGCCTCCAATCATAGACAAACACAACCCAAAACAGTCCTGAAATCCGGTCAATGCAGTGGTCAAAGTCTGCGATCAAATCAACAGTCAAACCTGCAGTCAACATCAGGAAAAGTCAACGCTTCTCCTCAATTTCTGTGCCTCTAGCTGTGACCTCTCGAAATCGGAATTCTAACCCAAAATCGAAGTCAAATGACTGTCTAGAAAAGCCCTAAACAATCTGAAACCTTCTGCTACTGTTCCATACGTGTGAAGGAGAGAGAAAGCCTCTTAGGTTTGTACGAACCAATCAGGTGAGAGAGAGAGATGTGTGAGATGAGTGAATGATGAAATGAGGACCATGTCTCTCCTTTTTATATCCATCACTGAGGGTGTGTGACACATCTTTTGGGGCTTGTGAGCCTACATAACAATTCTGGCTGACCTTGACAATTTGCACATGTTTGGAAAATAAATTCAAAATCCAACTTCTGCTCATCCAAGCAAGATGATATTTAGATCAATCTTGCACCTCTCTGAAAGAGGAATCCAACAAAAATATCATCTCCATCATATGAGCAGTGCAACATGGATTTTGGCCCTAGTTGCCAAATTCAAGACTCCCTCTGTTAGTGTGAATTCTAATCGCAAGTGTATGAAAAAACTCACTTTAGCTGTGCATAACAAACAACCCTAACATCAAAGATGGCTGTCAATTTCCTTAGATCTGCAGTTAGTGATCCGAATAAATGCTACATAAATCCAGATCTATGCAGTTAAAGACATTAAACAACAAATAATAAGCAAGAGTTGCTCCATGCATCCAATGAACAAGACGAGAATTTTTAAAGTTTTTTTGTTTGTTTGTTTGTTTGTATTATGACACCTGGGAAGGGAACATAGAAAGATGTTATCAGTCCCAAACAAAATGGAGCTCACAAGCAAAAAGTAGAAAAATATGACAATGATGGGAGGATCAAAGTCAGACCAAAAGAATAGATCAAAGGGTGATCTGAAGGCAACAAAAGGTAGTGAATGAATGGAAATACCTTCTATTTATAACAAAATATTGAGTTAGTCTAGATATTGGTGCATAATTAAAATATTATTAACCAAATCTAGATCCAACTTTTATGGAATATTTTATTATTTTTGTTGGAGGGATAAGGAATTTGAATTTGGTCAAATCTCTTTATTTATAAATAATAAATAAATAAATGATTTACTTATTATTTTAAGAATGTGGTTGAGTAATAATTAAATAAATAGTGATTTATTCAATTATTTATGAATGATTTAGTCAAATTATATTATTTAAATAATGTTTTAAATAGTTATTCCTAGAAAATAATAAGATAAATAATGATTTATCTAATTAATTTTCCTGTTTTGGGTTAAATATGACAGGAATATTAATTAAACAGTGGTTTAATTAATTATCCCTTGAGGAAAATCAAACAATAAGGATTTATTCAATTATTCCTCGTGGGGTTTCTTGTTTAGACCAGAAACAACTTAATACATTATGGGTTATTAAATTATTTTTCATAGTGAAAGCGATTTTGCTATGCTAAAATTGGTCTTTACATGGTGTACTTTATTCCATCTATAATAGTAACAGGTTAGATGACCAAAAATTGGTGTAACAGATTGCCCCCCAACGTGCAAGCGTTAGAAGTTAATCGTATGATCGAAGTGCGTTGTAAGAGCACAATCACTAGACACCGAAGGGGACTGAGAGAGAGAAATGTAAGGTAGACTGAAGCAAAAGAGGACAAGAAGTTGAGGAGGCGAGACTTACAGGTGTGACAAGTCTCTTTTATGAGTGAGTGTTCTATATGAGGCGGGGGAGGCATACCTATGTCCGGAGAGATAAAAAAGTACAAAGAATAATGGTGTGTCCAACAACCATGGGACTGAACTATATAGTACATGCTGGCATAAACATGGTCAAATAAAAAACATGATAATGGATCCCACATACATACTGTGCCTGGGACAACAGCCAGGACTTATACAATAATATTTGAGTACATGAAATATAAGTACAACCAAAGAGGCCTTGTAAAACAGGAGAGGGCTCTGAAAATCTGAATGATATATGCAAACTAAAAAGGCGCTGCAAGCGACTGAGACCAGAACCATCAAATCTATGTAGCTGCATCCAAGGCTGTAGTAGAGAGGTCATCAGGGTGTGTGGGGTACTACCTGAAGGGCCACCCCCTCATGAGGTTTGAAACATCTCACACACCCGAGAATTACTGGTACAATCTGCTGCATCACTGAACCATCAAGTATACAGATCTCGATCATGCCATAAGGAGCTGGAACTGAGAAACAATCAAGTCAAAGGGCAATAAAGGGTCCCTTTGCTTGATTCGAGGCACCGAACAAGAGTGGAAGCTGGAACCAAGGTACACCACCTTGTAGACCTGTCTTCTGGAATGAATAAGCTGACGTCGACAAAAGGGGGTTTGCCATAGGTGAGTCAATGAGGAATCCTCAACTAAGGCACGAGGGATAATAGTAGGGCGACTGATAGATTAACACCAGGGATGATGGTGGAATGGGGGGTACTGAGTAGCTGGCTGATGATTTTCTTTGTTAGAGCATAAAGGGCTTGGATGACCTGACAGCTACTCACTTGACTCCGGAGGGGGTAGGGGATAATATGACTGAAGGCCAAAATGTGCGACCCGAGAGAGGGACAAAGCAATGAAGGATGGAGGACTGTGGCGGGAGACAAAGGGATTGGGAACAAACTCCATGGATGCGATGATGACTCAACTCAGATACTCTAAACAAGGGTGACTCGATGATGCTGCCACACAGAACAGGTCCGGCGGGGACCAAAAAAACATGAGTACAAGATGGTTACTCACGACGAAAATCGACACAAGCATGGACAAGTATGAAGGCAAGGTGGTGCCCAAAGTACAAGTGTTGCAAGTGAAGAAATTCGATTTTGAGAAGCGGTGAAGTGACCCTTGGAAAAAATGTGTCCGGGTGAAGTATAAAATCACCAAAAATGTGTCTCGATAAGAGCTTTCCAATGGTGCAGACAGTTTGTCAAACGGAGCTATGGTTTGGTCATAGCGGGCAAAAGAAAAATTTGGGGTTTCTCTTTTCATAAGGCATTTTCCCTCCAACGTGATTCATTTGCAAGTGTAGCTGTGGTGAATGTAGAGAGGAGAAGAGGCCCTAAATCTTGCGACGATCGTAGCGGACAAACCAACCGTTGGAATCGAGATCCGTCAGTTGCAGGAAAGAGGCCTAACCATTTTCTTTCAATTCAGTGGATTAAAATTTGAGTTTAGGCACCCAAAGCTCAGGAACAAACCCCTGCTCTTCTTCACAGTAGGGTCGCATTTTTTGGGGCATTTTCTGCGACTTGGGTAGCAGGTTTTGGGCAGAAAACTGCGACCTGTCCCAGGAATGGCCTGAAAAGTGTGACCTGTTAGAGAGGGATTTTAGTGCTGTTTTTTGGCTGAGAGCTGGGATTTTATGGGTATGATGCAGTCTTTCCTTTCTGTACACTGACAAACATGATGGTTTTGTGCAGATATGGAAGAGTTGAGGATCAACTGGAGAGAGAGAGAGACCTGGACACACTACGGTTAGAGATCTGAGGGGATCATGCAGTCCGTGCTGCATTGGCTAGGTTTGGGGTCCTGAAGTTTGTGGAGAACCCTTTGATGAGTGCAGGAGAGCCCTCGTTGGCTCGGATCGTCAGCTATTGGGATTCGGATCATGATATTTTTATAGTGCAGGGGCATCGGATCGAGTTGACTGTCCAGGATATATATTTCCGGACAGAAGACAAGCTAATACAAGGGACACAATAATTTGGCAAATGCCAGGGAAAAACCCCAATGCGGGGAAAACCCTTTGATCAAATCTTCTTATTATTCTTCAAATTCAATAGAGAGAGAAGTACAATTTACAATAGTCAATAGGATGCCCTAGCCAGCAAATTCAACTCTAGTCAAACTAGCAAATCAGCCTCCAATGAAGCTCGGTCAAACCCAGTCAAACTAGGCCTCCAATCATAGTCAAACACAACCCAAAACAATCCTGAAATCCGGTCAACGCAGTGGTCAAATCAATAGTCAAACTTGCGGTCAACATCAGTCAAAGTCAACGCTTCTCCTCGATTTATGTGCCTCTACCTTCGGCCTCTCAAAATTGGAATTCTGACCCAAAATCGAAGTCAAATGACAAGTGTTGACCCAAAGTCAACGCTGTCCAGAAAATCCCTAAACAATCCGAAATCTTCTGCAGCTGTTCCACACATATGAAGGAGAGAGAAAGCCTCTTAGGCTTGTACGAACCAATTAGATGAGAGAGAGATGTGTGAGATGAGTGAATGATGAGAGGATCATGTCTCTCCTTTTATATCTATCACTGAGGGTGTGCGACATCTTTTGGGGTTTGTGAGCCTACATATCAATTCTGGCCGACCTTGACAATTTGCACATGTGTGGAAAATAAATTCAAAATCCAACTTCTGCTCATCCAAACAAGATGATCTTTAGATCAATCTTGCACCTCTCCGAAAGAGGAATCGAACAAAAATATCATCTCCATCATATGAGCAGTGCAACATGGAGTTTGGCCCTAGTTGCCAAATTTAACAATTTCTGAAGTAGCTAAGCTCTTGAGGAGGCGAAGGGCTATCTGTTTTGGGTTTTTCTTCTACAAAAAGAGCAAATTATATCAAGGTGATTTCCTCTGTTTTGGGCCGCAGATCATGAGTATCTTTAACAAGGAAAAGGAGGAGCTGTTTGAGGGCTAAAGTGCAGTCTGAGTTCCCTTACCTAGAGGCTGAGGTCGAATGGAGAAGATCTGGACGAATTGGTGCATATTAAGGATTGTTTTAAGGTTGCGTTTGGTTTCAAGATTAGGTCGTAGGCCCTATTGTAGCTACAACAGGTTCAGACCCTTATTTGGAGAAGGCCGAGAGGCCAAGAAGGCAGTTCTGCCTTGGCCGCAGTCAGATGAAGGGTCATCGAAGGTGATGTTGCAGTAGAAGGTTAGGGCTGGTGTGTGCCCTAACCAGATCAGAGTCATGCACATTTGCCAAGGACAAGGTGAGCATCTGGTTTGAATACTCTTGGATGATTATGGGCTCTTTATATTCAATAAAGGAGGCCGCATCATTTTATTTAGGACCAAACTCCTTTAGGAGATTACCTTGTAGCTGTTGTGATTACTGTTGACCACTGGCTAAGTTAGAATTTGTCTGCTTCTGTTTGAAGGCAGAATTGCATACTTGTCTGGGTTGTTTCTTTGGTATTTGGACAGTGATACGACCATATGAGTCATCATTTTTGGCAAGTCATTATGACTTTGGTTGTACTCTCTCTTTCTGTTTCTCTGCTGAACACTTGATTTTAATAATAAGAAGAATTGATCAAGGGTTTTCCCCTTAGGGTTTTTCCCTGGCTTGAGCCATTTCCCGTGTTCCCTTGTCTTGTCTTGTCCTCTTTCAGTTACTATCAATGTGATATGGTGATTGCTAATGGAAAGAAATGAAAATTAGGCTAATATGGAATATTGAAGTAATTGACCTAAGCAAAGAACACATTAACCTAAAATTAACACCATGCCACCCCCATCATCCAATAACAATGCTCAAGTTGCACGGGCACCAAATTTTGCTTTGCCGCCACCTCCAACTACAACATTGCGTGGAGGTCATGTGCCTTTTGGTTCTGGACGTGGTCGTTCCAGTATGCGGGAGGAGACTCATGGATTATCCTCGAAGAAACTAGAAGTTTCTCATGGAAAGGAGATTTTAGAGTATATACTATAGATCTACATGTCTTTTCTAGTTTGTACTTTGTAGTACTTTTTAAAACCATTAACTCTTGCATATTTATTATGGTATTTTTTGTAAACAACATATGACAATTTAAGTTTGAAGTTGGCATTTATAAGTCATTGGTAATGAATTATGAACTATGTTGCCAGGAAACGTGGGGACGGGGATGGGGGCGTCATTTTTTGAAACAGGGTACGTGGGTTCGTCGGGGGTGTATATATATATATATATTATAATATATATCAATTTGTATATTTTCCAACTTTAAACTAGAAAACTAAAATATTTATGATTTAAACTTTAAATATCTAAACATGCACATCTTTGAACATTCAACATTCACATTGAAATTTCAAAATTTCTAGTTTGATATCAAATGCAAATTGGAGTTTACACATATTGTAAATTTGGCCCCAAGCCAATTTCGCCCAAAATTCTAGTAGGGAAAGAGAACGCCAAAAGTCACATTCTTGGCAAAAATTGTAAAAAAAAGCATAGTCAAAAGAGTGATTAGAAAGGCCAGTGATGTCAGTTGGCCATGAGAGAATGTGGAGATTACAATAAAAAATCAAGAGTTTGGAATCGCAATATATGGCAGTACACTGTTTATTTGACATCATGGGTCGATTTACTATTTAGAATTAAATTTTAATTTACTAATTTTGTTATGCAAACAATGAAGTTTGAATGCACAAAAATTAGGATTAATTCATGCCGCACGGTGAATCTTCAAGAGCTACCTGTGAATCTTCAAGCATGGATTGTGTCTCTATGGATTGCATCTCTGTGCGAACCTCTAGTCACCTGCACACACACCAGTGAATGCCCCAAACACACTAGGGAATGCTCGTCGTCTCAATTGTCAAACAGAATGCTTGTTGTCCTAAACAGAATGTTGTTGTCGAAGAGTGAAATGTCATCGTTGAAGAGTGAAGCGATTTTAGGTTTTATGGGTTATGTATTCACTTTTTGACTTTCCACAATTTTTGTTTGTTTGTTTTTGTTTTATAATTTCAAAAATCGTTCAACAAAGAATCCTAAAGAATCCAATTTTGGGGTTCAAAGTACCCTAAACGTCAAACACACCCAAATTTTTTTAACAAAGAACCCGGTTCTTGGTAGCCGAACCCAGTTCTTATGGGTTATTTTCAGAAGAACCCGTACCCGAATCCAGTTTTTGGGGACGAGAACCCGGGACGGGTTGGAGAACCCCACCCCCAGGTTCGCGAACCCGTGCAACATAGATTATGAATATAATGCTGCTTGGAACGTTTCATTTCATGTTTGAAACTTTTTGATAATCTTTGTTATAGTTTGATTACTGGTAATGGTTACAAGTACAAATCTAGCGATGACAAATGTTATATATTGAATTTTGAAACTTTGAAACTTTAAGGTTGATGACAATTAAGATGTTGCAACTTGTGGACCTGTGGTTGATGAAGTATAACTTATTAACTACTAGATGAATGATGTTATATGGTTTATAACTTCAATCCATGTTTTTATGTTTTTTTATCACTAATTCATCATTTTGCATGCTTTTGTTGACATATATGCTTTTAAATATATAAAAATATATATTATATAAAATTCGCTCCCAAAATCCCTCCTGACCCGGGAGCTTTTGAAAATGTCACTCCCTTCTTCCGCATCACGCTCCCATTCCTGAGCAGCCTTGCTTTTGTTACATGTGGAGTAATCTGTGCATGCTGTTGTGCAAAATTCTGACTTTAAGCATCTGATTCATATCCTAGTTTAGTCTATTGCTTCTCACAAATAATCTGTATTGCCTTGACAAAATCCTCCTGCTTTCTGAATTAACTTATGCTTCCTGTTTGCAAATCTGTGAATCAAAGCTGATCATTCTCTCATAGTTTAGTATGTTATTCCTCGCAATTAGTTTATAATGCCTTGTCAGAATATAAGCAAAACATCCTTATTTTCCACATTCTAAGATCTTTGAATCATTAGCTTGCTTCTTAGTGACTGAAGAGTCTTTTTTATAACAACATCACTGTCATTATCCTCTATCCTTTTGGAACAAACCTGTATTTATTATGTAGCCATCTATTCATGAATTTATTTGAACCGAGTCTCACAACAACTCAAAATCAAATCCTAAAATCAATTAGTAAATGACCTATAAGACATATAGAAAAAGAAGCTTGTAATTGTTTTTTCATTCCGCAGGGAGACTTTTGCTCTTTTATTTTGTTGTTCCCTTTTTTACAGTTGAATTTTGTAATATTCCAAACGGAATATTTTGACCAAATTTGCAGGAAATAGTTAACCCAAAAATTTCACCATAAAATCATTCTTAATTAACAGAAGGTTGCCATGTAAAATAAGACACAAAGCATATGCAATTTCAATAACGTATTGAGCAGAAATGATCTCAGATTTATTATAATAAGTAGCTGAAAGAGTGTACGTGATAATATAGCTGAAATATTTGAGATAGATGATCTGCTCTCCAAACTGATATGCTCTGATGCTGTAGTCGACCCTCCCAAAACTGAACTGAAATCAATCACTGCACCTATGAATTCTGGCTGAATCCACCAAGGAGATGAGGTGGGTTTCCGTCCACACTCACCAAAATCACCCGAGGGTTTCCGTCCTGGGGCTACTGCTGGAGTAGAGAACCGAGTTCTCAACCTCTCATACAAAAAGAAATATGGAATCCAAGCTGATCTCTAATGGCCCTTCTTCCTCTTTTATAAATCTGATGGACTCCTCTAGAAGCTCCTATTTTATTATTATTTTAATCATTGACCTCATTTCCCTTAACTAAAATATTCTTTTTAATGTGGGAAAATGGTCAATTGGCCACCATGCCTCCTTAGGTCACTGAAAATCACTCCTAGCCATCCCATTCTGTAGATCTTCTCGTTCTTGTTCCAACGAGCTATTACACTAAGGTGTTCTGCCAAGGATTCCTCTTGAAATGCCACCTTAGGCATAATAAATTGAGTTAGGCCCATTAATAAATCAATTTTTTGAAAGTTGTCGGAATGCAACGAAATGAAAGGAAAATTGTGCTGATGATGGAATATACCAAGTGAATGCCATCGGACCTCATAAGAACTCCTCAAAACCCTTCCAAAAGTCACCAGGGTCCACTGATGACGCCAACTTGCATCTGTGACCTGTCTGCCCCAACTCTGAAAGTCCATCCTAACCATGTCATAAGGAATACCAGAAAAAGGAACATTACAAATCCTCTGCTCCAATATTGCTTGCCCTCAAGCAATCCAAATCTGTGGACCAATCTGCTGGCCCGATGCAACCGAGACCCAATGCCCGGATCCCATACAAACTGCTGGGTGATGCTATGCCTCTGTGTCAACCCACCAGGAACAAAACCCTCAATGCCTGGAACCCAGATAAATCTCTGACTGAGCATGTCATCAGCAAATCCTCCCGGATCCCAATGCCACCCAGAATAAACATCAATGCTCCATGACTCCTGTTTGGCTATAACTCTGGCTAAAAATGACGACCCACTGATTGCGTACCAACTCATCACCTTTCTCAAATCCAATCTCAACTCAATCCAATGCCAATCCTACTCTCCTGATGCTAGGATGGAATGTTGAACAACTGGCAACCTGTATCCCACTGCCAATTGGAACCTGTAGTACCCATCATGCCCAAGGGTCCCTGCTCCGCCATGCCCCTGACTAAGAATATCGTACCATCAATAGGATACCAACTCATGATCTCCCGCTAATCTATTGTATGGACCCCTACGCAATGAATAAGTCTACCAGACTGATATCGGTCCATGCTCAACTCAATAAGTCTACCAAACTGATACCGGTCCATGCTCAACTCCCGATGCTCTAACCGATCAACTAGCAAAATCTGTCCAAGAAATCCTGCTCCTCTCCCTATAATGGACCAAAGTGGGCAAGCTATGTTGCAAGCCCTATCTATGAACTCCTGGAGAGGGCTGCTGCCTGAAAAGGTTGCGGTTGTGCTGGCTGCCACTACCTCTGTTTGCACCCCATCAATGGGTAGACCCAAAGATAGATGCTCTGCTATCTCCCTCGCCTGATAGGAAACTCCATGCTCCTCCAGTCCACCAACCTCCTGCAAAACTGCTCCGCTAGACTCCATCACCTCCTGAGGATGAGTGTCTGTAAATATTGCCACCTTGCCGACTGTCTATACATCTGTCTGCTCCTCATCAATGGCTGACACCCCAAGGGTGGTTGCTCATCTTCCTCCAACACTGGCTCAATATGATCCTCTGATCGACCCTCCACGAAAGGCTCATCATGCATGCTGTGCATATCATCCTCCCCAGCTGACTCGTGCTCCACCATATGTGGCTCATGCTGAATCATCATGGGTGACTCATCAGCGTGAATGTCTCCCATAGGGTCCCCTGGCTGCTCACCATACACACCAGAATATAAATCTGGCCTACTGTCAACGACTCCACATGATTGCTCATGCTCCCTCGAGACATCCTCACATGACCCCATGGACTCATCCAAGGAGTCCTCATCCTAAAAGACAGAAGGAATATCCTCCTTCTCTACCTCGACCATCCCCTCTGCATCTTTAAAACATGAGTGATCAGGCCCCCATGTTTCTTTGCAGATGAAGCAAAGTCCCTTCCTCCTCAGCTCATTTTTGCTGCCCGATCCACCAAACTGGAGCAACTCCTCCCTGGTCAACTGTCTCCTGAACAACTCAATGTTCTGCTCAACCAGCTTTCCAGCTAGCCCATAAGCAGCAAGTGAGACCATCTTCTCTCTCCTCCAAATGCTCAACAATCTAGTATGCAACTCCTGACAAATGGCATCACGGCCTCTCATACATGATGACAACAAGATGGACTGCATGTGTGCTATGGTTGTGTCAGGATGATGTCTCCTAATGCTGAAGAAGCATTGGAACATCTACAGAATCAAGCGATCGCACTCAAGATCAAACATGACCTCATAAGTCCTGGTCATGGCCATGACTTCTAAAACCTCCAGCTTCTTCACAAAGGTAGGGCCCTCACTGTTATCCAGGTCCTGAAAGGTCTCCACCACGAATCTGAAGACTCTCCTCATAATGTCATCACTTTAAGGAGATATAGGTGCAGTTAGCATCATGATACTACTGAGACAAGAGGCAATTGGAAGCTTGACTCGCATGCAAGGGTGTTCCAAAAATTTGTGTTGTATGGGAGCAAGCATGGCTGGTTTTAGAGCCCAAATCAAGCTTTTCCCATCTGACTGATCCATCTTGGAAAGGAGTGAGGCAAGTTCTTCAAGTTTGAGAAGGGATTTTGTTGTAACCATGCATCTCAAATCTGTTCCAAGTTTAAATATTTTGTGTCCCATCCCATGTTCTTCTTGTGGCTGTCATTGTTGTAGCTTAGAAAGTATCTCCTTGGAAAGGGTTCTGTCAATTCTTGCTGCTGTTTTATAAAGAGAATTTATGAAAGTTTGGCCCATGTTTTAGCTGAATGACGACAAAGACAACTGAGATAATGAGGCCACTGTTTTTCCGAGGCTTAATAGTGTTGCAGGTGTGAAGTGTGTGCTAATGCTCAGGAAAAGACACACAGTGACATATACCCATGGAGTTCACCTAACACTTAGGACTGATATTTCAATGAGTTTAGGATTACAAATAGGAGACTGATGACCATTAGATTTCTTATCATGTTATGAGCCTTTATAATAAAATTGCAATGAAATGATGCAACATAAAATGTATGGGAGAAACATGGGTTATTGATGGCAGTGTAATGTCTGGTCAGCGTCTACAGAGATCCTTGGCAACACGAACTTGGTTGACTGTCCACAATATATCAATGTCTATTCTTGTTGTTTCGGTCCTTCTATGCATTTAGATTATACACTCAGCTATCAGAAAAATACATGGAGGTTCTTGGCTGGCTGTGTAGGGAATTTTGCACCCCCTTCCATGAATTGACTTGACTCATGAAGTAAGAGCTCTCCAAAAACTTCCATGCTGGGTTCCTGTAACAACTCAAAGAAGTATTGCACTAGTAGTGAGCACACCTTCCAGCAAGGATTAAACACGCCCAACCTTCACTAAAGTTTCGCTCATCAGAGATGAAGGATAGCGTGGGCCCTCCAACAACTAATAACCAAGCTACAAAAATTTGTGGTCCCCATAATGACTTCTCTTTATGCAAAAGACGGCTCCAAGCACGTACAACATACCCAAAATTCCCTCGCTCAACAATTACGCCTCTGCGTGAATTTCATGAGCTCATCCTCTTCATAAAAACCGCTATAGGACTGATATCAAACTTGGCCTTGGTGGCTGAGCTGCTACAGGCATCGAAATGTGTCTTCCAGTCACAAGTTTAAGGGAGCACGTGCCCTTTCTTTGTGAAGAAATCTGTCACGGTGACATCGATTAAAAGAGAAGACATCGAGCTCTGTCCACACTGTAACTTGTTCTCGGGCTGATGATTTCTTGGAGGGTTCATGCACAACAACTCACAGCATATATGTCAGCTTCCATATGCACCGCAGTCAGCTCTCCCAAGTGAAAAAAAAATACCCGAACACCTATTGACGTCTCAACACCCGAACACCTATCAATGACAGTGACTGTTGGCGGCTGAATAATCAGCACCAATGAACTGGGTATTTCGATGTAGAACCCAGCCTGTTGTGGACATATACTCTGGCAATGCTCGAAATAAGAACACAACCCTTTGGATGCACTGTCAATCACCACTATCTCCCTTACTCACAATTCCGTCGACTGATCTGCAATGTGCGTCTCGAGCAGCCCGATCTCCTCTCGTGTACGAGCAAAATGCCAAGCGACCACAACTCCTACAGGCTCTGTGTACACGCTCAGTACGCCAACATTTTCTAAAATTCTGCAGCTCCCTTGCCCGTCCAAACTGACGTTGCATGGTAGATATTCAGATTTTTGACTCTTTAGATGTCAAGCTTGGATCTCCCGAAATTTGTAACTTCGGCCTGCTTCTCAAATGCGGCTCCGTTGTTAATTGCGTAGCTACACAACATGCCATCTATTCTGGAAATAGCTCGCTTGTTGACTCTTGATGAGAGCCACGACCGACACTTTACTGCACAATCTGCATCAACGTAGACAAAATCCCCATCGTTCAATTCGGTTCATCACTCGACGTCGCATTGGCTCTCACCATGTGCATTCTGACTCATTACAATCAACATCGGCAACACTTCACAATGAACCCAGTCAAACAACTCGTTCACGCCTCCAACCACTAATATGTGCTCAGATCAAATCAGTGCACTCGGACTGCTCTCGGCCTTTCTTCGGTAGGGATTTCCTCATAGGCTTTAGAACTACCCAGCTGCAGCACAACCGATCCATTACTTGGGTTCACACATCCAGTATCCAACCTGATTACCCTAGTGACCACGATCCACTGCGTCCATTGGCTTTCCGCGTGAAGCTGCCTAGACCCACTCGTCTTCAAAATTAATTTAGTTGTAGCCCCAACATGATTCGGCCCCTTACAAATTGCAATTCGACTTTGGAAAATATAATATTTTTCCTTTCTAATAATCATTTATAGACCATAAATTTCCCAATATATACGCAAAACCTTTTTCAAATAGATTTTGGCTGAGAAATCGGTACCCAATAATAGTTCTACCAAAAACAATTTTGTCGAACCAGTAGTATTCAGGAGACGATTTGTGCTCTCAATCAAAGACTGAAAACCCACAGGCTGAGCCAAACTTGATTCTCTGATACCACTGTAATATTCCAAATGGAATATTTCGACCAAATTTGCAGGAAATAGCTTAACCCAGAAATTTCACCATAAAATCATTCTTAATTAACAGAAGGTTGCCATGTAAAATAAGACACATAAAGCATATGCAATTTCAATAACATATTGAGCAGAGATGATCTCAGATTTTATTATAATAAGTAGCTGAAAGAGTGTACATGATAATATAGCTGAAATTTCTGAGATAGATGATCTGATCTCCTAACTGATCTGCTCTGACGCTGTAGTCGACCCTCCCAAAGCTGAACTGAAATCAATCACTGCACCTGTGAATTTTGGCTGAATCCACCAAGGATATGAGGCGGGTTTCCGTCCACACTCCCCAAAATCACTCGAGGGTTTCCGTCCTGGGGCTACTGCTGGAGTAGAGAAACAAATTCTCAACCTTTCATACAAGAAGAAATATGGAATCCAAGCTGATCTCTAATGGCCCTTCCTCCTCTTCTATAAATCTGATGGACTCCTCTAGAAGCTCCTTTTTTATTATTATTTTAATCATTGAGCTCATTTCCCTTTATTAAAGTATTCTTTTTAATGTGGGAAATGGTCAATTGGCCACAATGACTCCTTAAGTCACTGAAAATCACTCCTAGCCATCCCATTCTGTAGATCTTCTCGTTCCTGTTCCAACGAGCTATTACACTATAGTGTTCTGGGAGGAATTCCTCCCAAAATACCACCTTAGCCGTAATAAATTGAGTTAGGCCCATTAATAACTCAATTTTCTGAAAGTTTTCGGAATGCAACAGAATGAATGGCAAACTGTGCAGATGGTGGAATATACTAAGCAAATGCCATCGGACCTCATAAGTCCTCAAAACCCCTCCAAAAGCCCCCACGGTCAGCCGATGACGCCAAACTGCGTTTTTGACTTGTCTGCCCCCAACTCTGAAAGTCCATCCTAACCATGTCATAAGGAATACCAGAAAAATGAACATTACAATATTTTTCTTGGACAGTGAAACCCTTATAGCCAAGAGTTGCCACTTGCCAACATATCCAAGGTTTTCAATACCTTTGCACATCAAATAGGGCATATCTAGATCACCATATAAAAAATTTATAGAATTTTATATATGGTGATCTAGATATGCCCGATTCGATCTGCAAAGGTATTGAAAACCTCTTTGTATATTGCATAAAGACAAAAAATTACAAATGCCTGAAACAGTTGATACTAGATGAAAGCTAGAACACAGCCAAACTAGAACCAGACCATAAGCAAGACCATAAATGAGGATATTCTTCATATGACTAATTAGACTAACCGGCACAACATAGGAAATATTGCAGTTAAGCAGATTCTATTGTAAATTTGTAGTCATTCAGCAGAATCTGACGGTCCTCTACCCACATGTCCCATGATCTGTAAACCACACGTCAGTCAATGGTTAGGTTTAATGTTGGGAATTTTCAACAAATGAGCTTCCTTCAATGTTGCGGACCTTATGGCTGAGGCTACATTTGTTACCTATGCAAGGTAGTGACCAGTTTCAAATGTCTCTTCACAGACCCAATCAAAGAAGTTCACTGTAAGAGTTTCTCATTGGGATACATTTTGCAATCATTGGCATGATTTGGTGTCTTCAAAACTTATTCTTGTGTGCATGTTTATATTACGTATTTACAAAATTGCCACTTTTCTATTAGCAGTATTATCTTCTCACATGTGTAATAAAATGGTCCCACAAAGTATTCCATATATATCAATAATTATGTTGGTATATGAACATCTTTCTGCAACCACATTCCTATTGGGTTTGAAACTTTGCGTGAAAATTGCATGAGGTAGCCACCACAAAGTGGATTGCCTCGTGATATCCGAATGAAAAGTACTGCTATTAATGATTGTGCATGTGTTGATTTTATGGAAATATATAATTGTGCTATTTTTTAAATGGGATCCATAAAAATTCTGTTTTCAACTCTCAAAATTTCCAAATTTTTTGGATCTCATGCTATTGTTAGGATTAAGTTTTTGCATGCTAACAACCTATGTTTTTAGGACATAGTCCTTTTTCCCCTTAACCATATTAAATTGGTATTTTTTGTGTCAATTTATATAATTGGTAACAAATACAGTTTACTACGTGTATATTTTAGATAATTTTCTGTAAAGTTGTTCTTTAATTATTCATACTCATGATTCTGTATTAGAAAAAATGCAATTTTGATATCAGGTGCAGAGGGAGGTGGGTTGTATAAAAGCCTTGGCTTTCGACATTACAGCTGCTTGTAGTGGCT
This sequence comes from Pinus albicaulis, assembly GCA_034641835.2. Lineage (NCBI taxonomy): Eukaryota > Viridiplantae > Streptophyta > Pinopsida > Pinales > Pinaceae > Pinus > Pinus albicaulis. Next base: position 260,013,643 of record CM076577.1, on the reverse strand, counting down.
TTGTGTTGGGACTTGTAACAGCAACACGTTTCATAAAAGGTGAGTTGTTGTGTCTGTTCTGAATCCTGATTCCTGATAAATCCAAATTTGTTTGTGTAATTCATTTGCTTATGGTTAGTATTCTGGGAACAATGACAGGTGGCGGATTTGAAAATGTTTTGGTTATTGGAGCAGATGCCCTTTCTAGATATGTTGATTGGACAGACCGGGGCTCCTGCATTCTTTTTGGGGATGGAGCTGGTGCTGTGCTGTTACAGGTAAACATCCTTTTTAGCCTGGCACATTAAGTTACCTATACAAAAGTCTCACTGCTTTGACTACAGGAGCTCCTATATTTATTTATTCCTTTCCGTTAAACATGATTTTATACCTTTCTATTTATATGTAAACCAAAAACTTTTTAAGTATTTGACATATCCATTTGAGTGTTGGTATCTTTACCTTGCGTCCTAGTTGCTATAATCTTACACACTGGAATACATAATAAGATGCTATATTGATTAGCTCATTGTGGTTGTCACAATAGCTGTTAGGGCTGAAACATCAACCGTTCTGAAATAATGGCTACTTGCATAGCCTGCACAACTTGGAGCAATGATGTTGGGCACAGGATCTCACTGCTCTTTTCATGGTGCAAAGCATATAGGCTGTCTCTCTGTTATTGTTGGTAACCAGGGTACTCTCTCAAGTTTATGAAACGTTTCTAGAATTTGACCATGAAACTTCATGGTGAAGAGGTTCCCAAGTCCCCATAATCATCCACTTTTCCGAAACTAATAAGCCTAGCTAGATGTAACTTTGATCTCGTTTTTATTAGTAGTGCAAGCAAAGAAAAACAAAGTCAAAATTGAAAGAAATTGAAATCTTTTCCATCTAGTAATCTGCAACTCTAAGATCACCCAGCAACTAGAAGACACTAGTTTCTGTTCTTTCTTCATTGCCTTATGTGCCGGATCTGCAGACATGCTCACACACAGACCACCATGCATTTGAACTGGATAGGAACTCTGTAGACAATAGTCACTGATAACATAACTCAAAAGTAAGACGAGGATACTAACAGCTATGAGAAAGGAAAGGGAGTGAGGGTAAGATAAGATAAGATAAGATAATTTTACTAATGTCCAATGAATGACCATAAATAAATCAATGAGATTAAAGGATACAACCATTATGAGTACAACATGGGAGTGCAAACGCAACTCCTAAAAAATGCCAAAGCTAAATCTAGGACAAAATGAAGTAAAGGAGGATACAATAATATGTTATTCTCATAAAGACAGATATAATGTTAATTTCTGAACATGTTCTATGCCATTTCAGATTAGGGCATAATACTGAAGAAGATAGAACATACTAATAGATCGATAGAAGACAAGCCAAAACAGAGATAAGAAATGGTGGCGTTACAGTGATCAGCAGGATGCTTCTACCAGCAAAGTCTCCAATAGGTCATACAGCCAAGCGTGTCACACATAACCCCAGAACAATCCAAACAAAGAATACGCAGCTCCAACGCCATCAAGAGAGAGAGAATTCCTCCACACCAATGTGTGTCAAATGAACTCTAAGTCTCTCCAATATATAGGAATCTTTGGGGGTGTGTGACACGTCCTTTAAGACATTTAAGTCAATATTTTATTCCAGGTCGACCTAGCACATAAGTGGAATAAATTCAAAGTACATGTTCTGCTCATCCGATCGAGATGATCTTTAGATCAATCTTACACCTCTCCGAAAGAGGAATCCAATAAAAATATTGCGATCGTCATCTGAGCAGCACAACCCGGAGTTTGGACATAGTTGTCCAATTTTAACACTCCCTCTCAACTAGGGAGAACTCCGTCCACTAGTGCAATCCAAACATCGTGCGTCATCCCGCCGTAACTTGCTTTGCTGGCCTCTTTATTTCAGAACAGAAGTGGGTCAGTCACAAAGACATCATTCCCGGCTGACAGATTCAGCCCAGAGGTCAAAACCTCTATCGGACTCACAAAGAGTCTCCAACCAACCCAAAGTTGGTTCATCTGACCCGAAGTCAGGCAGAGGTCCGAGACCTCACAAGACTTGATCCCAGATCAAGTGGTTGGACCGTGCCATCCTAGATAGAGAGTACGACAATTTCTGATGCGTCCATCAGTCTTTGCTACTAGTCTCTAGCCTTTCCCATCTCCTTGGCCAAATGAGAGGTACTTCCCATGAGCCCTGAACTCAATGGGTAGGATGCATACGGGGCATAGATAATGAGAGGTAAACCAACTCAATAATCACAACAGTGGGGTCCAAGCACACCAACAAGGTTCGGCAAGCCTAGCCTTGTGATTGCTCATAGCTCCGAGAAGCTGTCCCCAAAGCCCCCCAGAGCTCCCAAAGCTCATCGTCCAACAGGATCCTCAGAATAGGATCGTTCCATGATTCCAAGATTCTCACGGAGGGTTATGAACATGACCTTCCCCAAGGGCATAGTGAGAATATCCGCGACCTGCTCATCAGTTCCTATGATCGAGCCTTACGGTGCCTCGCTGTACCATATCCCGGATAAAGTGGTACCAGCCATCAACATGCTTGGATCAATCATGGAACCCGGGATTCCATGACAAATGAATCCCCCTCTGGTTATCACAAAGGATAACGGTGGCATCTAGCACATGCTCGAACAGCGCACAGAAGAGCTTTCGCAACCAAGTGACTTCACAACAGGCTATACATGTTACAATGTATTCGGCCTCAGTGGTGCTCAAGGCTACCGACTTTTAGATTCCTGCCCGAAGCAGATCTACATGTGAAGTAGCATCCTGATGTGCTCTTGCGATCCACCACACTGCGAGCCCAATCGGCATTAGTATATCCATGGAGTGTCATACTCCCGACAGTGTATCTCAGCCACTGGTCTATCGTGCCTCAGAGATATCTCAAGAGTTTCTTGGCACCAACCCAGTGAATGTTATGATCAACCATGTGTTGACTCAAAGTGTTCACTGCACAACATACGTCCGAACAGGTGTTCACTAAGAACATCAAGGTCCCTATGAGTTGACGATACTCAGTAGGATGGGCCCAGCAGCGCTGCCACTCAACTTCTTAAAGTTATGTTCCATCGGTGTCGACACGGACTTACAGTCCATCATACCAGAAGCTTCATAATGTATTTTTCTTGAGAAAGGAAAAAAAATCTCGCCAGGTCTCTGCTAGACCTCCAGGCCTAGGTATCAGTCCTAGGTCCTTCATCTTGAACTCAGCAGCGAGCTTCCTCTTGCACTGATGAATGGGAGGGTCAACATTTGTCAGGAAGAGGTCATCCACATACAGCACCAGAATGAGAGGTTTTCCCCTGACAACCTTGAAGTAAAGGTTCGGATCAACGTTACTTCGAGTGAAGCCCAGCTTCATCAAGTAGCTATCTATCCTCTCGTACCAATCTTTGGGTGCTTGCTTCAACCCATAAAGGGCTTTCTTCAACCTACAGACATGGGTGTCCCGATCCTGGACTTCCAACCGCAGAGGTTGCTCCACATATATCTCTTCCTTTATCGCATCATGCAGAAATGCAGTCTTCTCATTGTCTGATGAAGACTCCATCCTTGCGTAGCGGCAAGGGCTATGACAGATCGAATGGTGGTATATCAGGCCACAGGTGCAAATATGTCATCATAGTCTATACCTTCCTCACAGGCAACGAATCTTGCCTTGAACTTTTCAGTACTTTCATTAGATCCATGTTTGATTTTTGTATTGAGGTGACAATAGCTTTGATCTGTGGTCTTGGAACCATCACCCTTGCATCCTTGCAGATTTAGATACTTTACAGCTTCTTCACATGATCTAGGCTCATATTGTACTCATCGCTGCTAGATACCCCTGGCATTTATATGGCTTCTCGGTTTTCTTCCGGAATTTCCCCCTCTGAAGCCATATATCTATGGGCCATAAGGATCTTCTTTCGTTCAGCAATGATATTGGCTCAGGAGTATATACAGAGATGTATTCTCCTTCTTAATGCCAGCGTCTCTCTCGAGAGAAAAACATCTGTTTCAAATGAGGGCATCCCAGACACCAATTTGGAAAGGTGACTTAATCTTCCACAGTCAAAGCCATCCAACAGGCTTTGCTGTTTATGGTTCAAGATCTGGAAGCTGCCGAAACACATTTTACCATTATGCTCCAGGTTGCACATAGGTGTCTATGCTAACTGCTACATAGGTGACTATCTATGTCACTGTTCAACAAGGAGAATATACCAACAAGCCCCAGCTTGTGTTAGAAGTCCTGTTATTTTAAGGAGGTCTGCTGTAGCTTCCTCAACCAACCTTCTTTACTGCGACCCACAGAACTAGGAATCCAAACATGATTCCTTCTCTGCACTTGAGAGCTTCATCTTCTTCATCTGACCTCTCATTCAGCACTGCTTCTTATTTACAGATCTGCCCAAGACTGCAGATCCAAGTTCTGCGATTTTTCTCCTGAATTTCACAGATCTAGGAACCAATCATACAAATTTTTATGCCCTTCTCCATGTCAGTCCATGCAGATCCAACACAGTCATAATGGTACCCCTGCTCATCAATGTTTCAGCCCCAACCATCCAACAGGATAAATCTGGTCAAGACTCTTTCTAAGGTCATTGCCAGTAGTTTAAGTTCAGGTATATGCTAGTTCACAACCACTGTCACTTGTGTCAGTATCATAATACTGTTAGATGAGGCACTGCACTGTTCCTCAAGTCATTAATACATAGGAGACCCTCAGTTGGGGCATTATTCAGTTCTGAGTGCACAGAACTCCCAGGCCATTAAGCCTTCTATGTTATTATGATATGTTACCTTGTTTCTATTCCCTGATTTACAAAGGGCATTAATCAATTGGGTAAAGTCTCTAACATTGGGGAAAGAGCCTTTCTCACTCATGCGAAGTATAATCCTCTCTGCCTCTTGCCATCCTTTCTTTTTCAATAAACCAGGTAAAACTTTAGAGAAAATGGTCTTATTGGGCCTGCATTTACTTTTCAACATTTCATCTAACAATTTTACAGCGTCATCGATATGACTTGCTTTAACAAGAACATCCAAAAGACAATTGTATGTGTAGACATCAAGCATTGGGGATGTTTTTCTTACCTCATGGAATAATTCCATTGATTTTTGCACCATGTTAGCCTTTCCAAAGCATCTGATGAGGGCTCCAGCTGAGTCAGGCCTTATTGCACATCCATGCTTTCTCATCTTATCCAGCAGGATTTCTATTTCCTCGTGGCCATTGTTCTCTTTGAGTAGACGATCAATCATTGCATGATATGCAGAGGAAGCTCCTCCTTGCCTGAAGCTCTCTGCTTGACAACTCCACTGAAAGAACTTGAGAGCCATTTTTGGCTCTTTTAGACGTTGAACAACCAATGTTATTTGAGGAGGTGTGAGTGACCCAACAAACAGTTTGAGGGCTGCTTCCATGTCTTCACCCCATTTATTTACTTGCAGTATGTTGGTTATTTGTATGGCACTTTTGTGGTCTTCTGGAGATGGTTTTTCGGTAGAAAAAATCGATTTATGCCTTCTCTGGTTACTGTCAGTAACGTTCACATAGAACCCGTTTGAAGAATCGATCAGAAGCTTGAACTTTATTAAAGGTATTTCCATCCAATCAAATCACCGTGGGAAGCTAAGATTGACGGGGGTTCGATGATCCCTATCGAGCATCCGGTGAATTAGTCACCCACGAGTGACGAAACCTTAAATTTTAAAACCCGAGACCTGTGAAAACTCCCGTCCGGAAGTATGTTAACCGTCCAAAAAAAAAACTCTACTGCAGATCCGCTTCAATCCCAGTATTTAATGTAACGCTGACGGAGCCTCGCCTTCCTCAGCAGAAGCGAATGCTACAGCAAACATAAAAGTGATGCGTGGAACCAAAAACCGCTTGTTATTGGCTTTCAACACAACATCTGCTGTTGGCAACTTACACATTTCAGATTTTAATGTCGACATAAAATGCCACACCTCGGTCAGGAGATTTTAACAGTTACGGTAAAATACGAACGGCCTGCGGCTGCCGTTATTCGAGCCTCCAAAGCGAATCTTGACAGAAAATTCGAACAATATGCAATGCAGCCATTGTCGACGCTGCCATGGCTCAAAGTCGACATCAGAGCTTTTCTCTCACTCAGCCTTCATCATCGTCGACATGAGAGACAACGATGGATCGATGCTAGAGCAGAAATGGTTGCCGGAGCTAATTTAAACTAATAATTCTGACGGAGGGGTTCTCGTCCAGTGCCGACAGATGTCCAAAACTCCGTAAATAAATGGGTAGGTGGCCACCGTATACTTCTTCTCTTGTTTCTGTCGTTCACACTGCAATTCTTGTGATAAAATTTGTAAAAAAAATGTCAAATAGACCACCACGCTGAGCACTCTTCCGGATCTTCCACCTCTATTTCCATTTTCAATGAACAGCAATCGTCCTTCCGCCTCTATTTCCATTTTACGTGAACAACAGTCGTCCGGATCTGCCCTTTCTATTTACATTTTCAATTTTAAATTTGAATAGAATAAAGATCTCAGATTCAATCGTGGAAAGCTCAGGATTCGGATTAAACAGAGAGAACAGGTCGCTTACGATTAGGGTTTAGATTTGACAATCTACGGTCGTAGCGTTGAGTTCCTCTTTTCCTCGGCTTAAATGCCTAGCAGACTGGCTCTTAAAACAAATCTTCATGGACCTGTTTTTCCCTTCAAATAGTCCTTTATTTTGGTCCGCATATCCTACAGCAATTCGACCTTCATTCAGACCTTTGAAGCGGACTTTCTTCCACGCTGTCTTGAACCTTTCCTAGCTGCTAACCGAACTTGAAAGTACCCTTTAACCAGATCTTATTAAGCCCAAAAACATGCCTAAATAATACGCTGTCACCTACAGCTGCTTCCCCATTGTCTAGGGCAGACTTTCTCACGCTGTTCCAAGTCTCCTTGTTCAGCCAGATGGGATGCACTTGATGGATCAACAGATTTCCAACACAAATTTGGGCATTGTCTTCTCCTTAGGCTCTGATACCATGTTAATTTCTGAACATGTTCTATGCCATTTCAGATTAGGGCATAATACTGAAGAAGATAGAACATACTAATAGATCGATAGAAGACAAGCCAAAATAGAGATAAGAAATGGTGGCGTTACGGCGATCAACAGAATGCTTCTACCAGCAAAGTCTCCAATAGGTCATACAGCCAAGCGTGTCACACATAACCCCAGAACAATCCAAACAAAGAATACGCAGCTCCAACGCTATCAAGAGAGAGAGAATTCCTCCACACCAATGTGTGTCAAATGAACTCTAAGTCTCTCCAATATATAGGAATATTTGGGGGTGTGTGACACGTCCTTTAAGACATTTAAGTCAATATTTTATTCCAGGCCGACCTAGCACATAAGTGGAATAAATTCAAAGTACATGTTCTGCTCATTCGATCGAGATGATCTTTAGATCAATCTTACACCTCTCCGAAAGAGGAATCTAATAAAAATATTGTGATCGTCATCTGAGCAGCACAACCCGGAGTTTGGACCTAGTTGTCCAATTTTAACATATAACCAAATCATGTAGAAGGCTAAGTGAACAAGTCTAGGGCTAGAGGTCGATGATGTCAACAGTGCCCGAGTCTGATTGTTGATGGTGAGGGGGGCGACATTGGAATTGGCTTGCTATTAGAGTTGTCGTGATCCAATGAGGAGTCTGGTTGCATGATCCTAGGGGGGATGTAGGAGTGAGGGATACTCCTAACATCCGAGGCCAAAGGAAAAAAGCTCTGGATAAGTCACTGGTTGATCCATTGCAGGTGGAGAGGAACTTGTTGGGTAGGGGGGTCCCTGTTTAGGGACCGTCTGGTAGTAAACCCTCTTATGCTCTGGGTGTGAGTGAATTGATTTGCCGTTTGGCACCTTCGCAATAGTCTCAAGGGTACTAGTTGGTTTCCTAAAAGCAGGGGCTGAGGGGAGACCTGAGGTCGCACTGCTCTACTATTTGAAACACCCAGGAACTCAGCTAGTCGCTTATTTTTCTGATCAGTCGGATCAAGCTAAAAGTATGATTTGATCATTGAAATCATCTTTGAGTGAGGCGGGGTATGCAGGATTTGAGATTTGTGTCTAAATATTTCCCTGATGAAGAGGGCTAGGCATCTTTGGTTAGGATATCTGAAGAACGTACAGAGGGATCTTCTAGACTCTCTATAAAGGCAATGATATCGTCCTTTGATCTCATGGTATATGGGGCAACGGAAAATGAGGTGCATCTCGGTCTCTAGATCTTGTAGGTGGCACAACTGGCAAACTTATGAGATCGTAGTATATTGTGATCCGTCTCCACCCGAAGTCGATGGTACCCAACTCGAAGCTCTCCGAATGGGATCCTAAGTGAGTGCATGTGGTTCCTATGAGTATAAGGGGGCCATACGAGAAGGCCATCTTGCAACTCTAAAAAATGCTCTGCGTAGAAGGACATCTTTGAGATAAGGCTCATTGAGGGGGATGTGCAAGTGACCTGAATTAATAATCTGTAGATATCCTCTGTAATGAACTGATGTAGTATATGCCGAGTTGGTAAAATATGTGTTGGTCTGTCAAGGGAGAAACTAAATGGAGGAAGGTGCTTTAGGGAGATGGTCATTGATTGAATTGGTTGAGATGTGTTTGCGAGCCATCCACAAGCATGACTTGAGTAGGTATCCAAAGCGATGGCCTGTGAAGAACAAAGTGCAAGATAGGGGAATCTCTCTCTCCCATTAGTAAAATCTTTCTAAGCCCTGACTCTATGGGGTAAAGAGACCAAGCGAAAAAGGACCTCATGGTGAAATGGGTGGAACCCAAACTCCACCTCAATAATGGGCTGCAAAACTGTGCATTTGCAGTGGATGATATGTTGAAGGATAGGGTTTGGATTCTCTCCGTTGTGGCCCAATCTATTTATAGTAAATTGGGTCTGTAAATCTGAGAGCCATAGAGGATTGTGGATTTGATAATGGCTTCCATGAGGTGGAGCTTGGACGAGATGTCTTGGAACTGTGTTTGGAAGCATTGTCACACAATGAGGGATAAGGTGCCATAACCTTCATTGAGTCGAGGTTGGAGTGCCTACCGAATACCAAATATGGGCCCTGTGAACAATACTCCCAAGTAAATGTAAGATGAGGTGATCTCAATCGCTGTCTCTGAAAAAAATTCTAAAATGAAATCCTACTACAGTATCTGATATTATTTCTCCTACTTATTATTCAACAATAAGTTATTTACAAAAATGATTTCAGTAAATATCAAAATAAATTCTACTGCAACCTTCACAAATAAAATACTGAGCAAAATATAAAGAAATACTAGCACAAGAGTGACAATTATTTTTGGACAATTGTCCCTGGAAAAGCCCAACGCGGGAAAACCGGTGCAGCAGATGAGGGTTTCTTTATTATTCTTTAGCAAAAGTTTCTTGTACAAATATAAATCATTAGTAATGAAGGCAAATTTCTGCGATAACACTGGAGAAAATTTCTCACAAATTTCTGACGAAAATCTGATCTCTTAGAGGCTCTGCTAGCCCTCTTGCATCACCACTGTGTCAGCTTTGTGAGAGGACTGCGTCACTGCTCTGCGCTGTCCCTCTGCTGCTTCTGCGTTGTCCCTTCTCTGCACTGCATCACTTTCCCTTGCACTCCTGACTGATGCTAATAACCTCTCTGTCCTCTCTACCTGCAACTCTCCCTTTGAATTAATTTCTCTTGTTGAACTTCGGCCACTGAGAAAATCGATTTGCTTAGGCAGCTAAGTATTTGCTCTGGTGTGTTTTTTTCCAAATGACCCTCAAGCTTCCAATTATCTTCTAGTTGACATTCAACGACCCAGATTAGAAGCTAATCAATGGCTAAGATCATTTTGACTTGATCCTCGTCTTCTTCTAGAAGTTACACCCACAGTTAGATTAATACCCATTAATTATTTTAATTTCCTAAGTTTAGACTTAGGGTCTCATTAAAAATAATTAACTTATCAAATAAAATTGTCTCCGGGTTGAATTTCCCAAAACGATTTCTAGGTTATTTGGAATACATGTGTCTAAGTCTCTCCACAAAATTTGAGACTTAGAGCACATTCAATGCTACCACAAATCAACACTCCCTCTTAGCGAGGAATGTGCTCTAGCAAATATGCCCTGCTGCACATTGCTCTGACTTTGAAGCATCTCCCTTTGCGCTGTTGATGTCTGACATGCTTCCCATCGACCACTGCGTTGCTGCTGCAACTGTACTGCTGCTAATCCTGCCACGATCAACACTGCATCTGTACTGCAGCTGCCTTTCAAATGCTGCATCTATGGCTGAGATATCACCTGTTTTTGCTACTGAAACAGATTCTCTACCATACCCATCTGCACCCTGAAGTGAACAAACTTGGCTCTTCCTAGAGCTTTGGTGAGTATGTCTACCACCTGATTCTCTGTGAGGACGTACTGCAACTGTACTACCCCTTGCTGAACACAGTGTCTAATAAAATGACACCTGATGTCAATGTGCTTTGACCGATCATGAAATACCGAATTCTCAGAGAGTTTGATACAACTTTGATTATCACAGTAGATACTGGTCACCTCTAGGCTCCATCTTTCTTCTGAACAAATTCACTAGCATTTTTCTAAGCCACATGGCTTCACACGTAGCTGTGCTTGCTGCCATATATTCTGCCTCTGCTGAGCTCAATGCTACAGATTTCTGCTTCCTACTGCATTAGGAGGTCATCCCTGGTCCGATGCTGAAGCAATACCCTGTGGTACTCTTCCGATCTACTGAACTGACTGCCCAATTTGCGTCTGTGAAACTGCTCAATTTGACATCATCTCCGCGGGTGTACTTAACCCATATCTGACTGTTCCCTGCACATATATGAGAATGTGCCTTGCTGAGTGTACCCTCTTTGGTTCTACCATGAACTGACTAACGGTATTGACAACAATGCATATGTCTGGCCTGGTGTTGACTAGATACATAAGTGACACAATGAGCTGCTTGTACAAGGTGGGGTCCACTTCCTTGTCTCCTGATGCCATCTATCTTCTTCTGGTTGGTTATCATAGGCGTTGCCATGGGTCGACAATCCCGCATCTTGAATTTCTTCAAAATTTCTGAGGCATATCTTCCTTGTCTTAGGAAGATTTCTCCATTCTTCTGCCATACCTCTAACCCTGAAAGTAATGCATCAACCCCAAATCCTTCATGTCGAATTCAACGTCCAAGTTCTTCTTGCAGTGCTTTATGAGCCTAGATGATCCTGTAAGGAGCAAATCATCTACTTACAATACCAAAATAAGTGGCTCATTCTCTACCATCATATAGTAGAGATTGGGATCTGCGTCACTCTTGACAAATCCCAACTGCTGCAAATACTCGTTAATCCGACCATATCATACTTTGGGTGCCTGCTTGAGCACATATAGGGCTTTCTTTAGTCTACATACATGAGATTTCTTCTATTGGGTTTCAAAGCCTTCAGGCTGTTCTATGTACATCTCCTCTTCTATCACCCCATTCAAGAACGCTGTCTTGACATCCATTTGGTGAATTTCCCATCCCATCTGCGCTGCTAAGGACACAACAGATTTGATGGAGGTGTATCTGGCAATAGGGGCGAAGGTCTCCTCATAATCGATTCCTTCCTTCTGTGCATACCCCTTGGCCACGAACCTAGCCTTGTATTTCTCTATGCTGTCATCTGCAACATAATTGATCTTTTAGATCCATCTCGAACCTACAATTGATCTATTCTCTGGTCTAGGTACAACTTTCTAGACATCATTAGTCATGATAGAGCTATACTCTTCTACCATAGCATCCACCCATACCTGATGCTGTACGACCCTCATGAAAGTTAGAGGGTTCTTCAACCTGTGCTACCAAGGCTTGTTATCTGTTAGGTTGTCTACGCTTCCTTTTCTCGGTTCTAGGAGCTCCAGTAAACTCCTCTGCAGCCCTCAACATCTGGTGTACTCTACTAGTTCTGCCACTGGTGGTGGGTGGCTCAACCAATTCCTCTTTTTGCTGTCCCATCTGCTGTGAACTATCTGGATTTTCCTCACCCGAGGAAACACTGGTGCTAGTTACGGTGCTTGATCCAGATGTATGTCCACCTGTCGGTTCTTTCCCCTACTGCAGCTGGACAAAGGAACATCCTCAGACTTCTCTACAGTAGGCATCACTCGAGATTTCCTGAAAGCTCTATCTTCCATGAACTTTACATCCCGTCTGACTACAATCTTCTTGCTGCTCATAATGTAGACTCTGTATGCCTTCGAGGTCTCATTGTATCCTACAAGATACCTTTTTGTGGTAGTCTGATCTAATTTGCTCCACTTCTCATCTGGAATGCGACAATATGCCACACTTCTAAATATCATGAAATGACTCACTTCTGACTTCTTCCCTGTGAAGATACTCTCGGGCGTTCGCTTGCCCAATGCTCTATGAGGGGTCCTATTCTGAATATATATATATGCTGTGTTCCATGCTTATGCCCATAAAAATCTAAGCATATCCTAGTCATACAACATTGCTTTTGCTGCCCCAACAATAGTCCTGTTTTTTGCTCTGCTCTGGGTTATATGGAGCTGTCCATTCTCTTTTGATGCCCTCTCTTGCGCAGAATTCTGTGAAGTCCTTGTCAGTGTTCTCTCCACCATTATCTGAGCGCAATACTTTTATCTTCTTCCCTGTCAGGTTTTCAACCAGAGCTTTGAATTCTCTAAACCTATCAAAAACCTCATCCTTGGTCTTTAAGAAGTAGATCCAAGTTTTCCTGGATTGGTCATCAATAAAGGTGATTAAATATTCACCACCACTAAACCAAGAATTCTGTTGTGGGTTATATAGAGCTGTCCATTCTCTTTTGATGCCCTCTCTTGCGTAGAATTCTGTGAAGTCCTTGTCAGTGTACTCTCCACTATTATCTGAGCGCAATACTTTATCTTCTTCCCTGTCAGGTTGTCAACCAGAGCTTTGAATTCTCTAAACCGATCAAAAACCTCATCCTTGGTCTTTAAGAAGTAGATCCAAGTTTTCCTGGATTGGTCATCAATAAAGGTGATGAAATATTCGCCACCACTAAGAGCTTTGGTAAAGACAACTTATGAATACTGTGACAATTAATACTCTTCTGAAAGATTGATAATCTAGATTCTGTTATGAAGTGAACATATAGCAATGAGTAAAGAAGAATCTAAAAAGACTTCTGGATCTGTATACATTATTTTGTGTCTCATTTTGTCACCATCTGGTAGAACTGTTGTTTGTGTCCCTATTCAAATTGATTTTGTTTAAACTTCTGACATGCACATGTTTGTTGAAACTCTACAATATGGATCTAATGATAGAGAATTTATAAAAGAGATTCACGTCTCCCAAGTAGGTAGTGTGGCATTGAGAAAATAATTTTATGTGTTTTCTGTATGAATAATTTGCAGGCAGCTAAAGGAGATCAGGATGGTCTACTGGGTTTTGATCTACAGAGTGACGGGCATGGTCAAAAGTACATAGTTACATTCCGATGCCAATGTTTTATTTAACTTTCTATAAGCCTTCATAAAGAGAAGGTTTCTCTAGGACTACTTCTAATTGTTATTACCTCAGTTGACAGAAAAAAACGTCTCCATGGATTATAGTCTTTTTGTCAGGTGAAGAGGGGGGTAGAAATTGTCATGGAATACAAATGCTTCTTCTTGCATTGTACATTATTGTTTAAAAGCTATTCAGCATAGATCTGGATTCTGCAGGCATTTGAGTCTCCTGGCCATTGGAGAAGGTGCAGTGAAGGACTTAGGTAGCACAAATGGTGCGGCACTGAAACCTCCAAAGCCTTCATCCCATTCTTGTATTCAAATGAATGGCAAAGAGGTTTTCCGTTTTGCAGTAAACCGTGTTCCACAGGTTATTGAAGCAGCAATGGAAGAAGCTGGGATTGCAGGTTCACATTTGGACTGGTTGCTGCTTCATCAGGTTTTCTTCAAAATTTATGTGTTGCCGGAGCATTTTTACAAAAGATAAGAATTTTACAAAAACAATACATTTGTTTAATGTTTGATGAATTTATTTCTGCAGGCAAACCAGAGGATTATTAGTGCTGTAGCTAATCGGCTGCAGATTCAACCTGATAGGGTAATAACAAATTTAGCTGATTATGGTAACACAAGTGCTGCATCTATTCCTCTGGCGCTTGATGAGGCTGTTCGGAGTGGAAGAGTTCAAAGTGGCCATGTTATTGCAACTGCAGGTTTTGGAGCTGGAGTTACATGGGGTTCAGCCATTGTGAGATGGGATTGATTGAAAACTGCTCACTTCAGGAATGGTAGACCGAGACAGCAGTGCTTGTCTGAAAAGGTTTTATTGCCATGAGGAAAAGTTGATTGAAAAATCTAGTTCCTCCACATATACCCATTGTTAATTCCTTCATTCTTGTGCAGCTCTTTCCAAGTTCAATTACGGCAGAACTTGGGTTGCTTTGTTGTTTTCCTTAATTTCCATTTCTTATTTTATTATTGTAACTTTGTTAGGATAGAGTAATGCAAACAGAATGTTCCTGGCAGTGTGCTTGACTTGATGGATACTGTTTTTTAACGTCAATTAATGAAAGGACTTTACTTCAAAGCCCAGCGTTGCACTTCAATGATAACGTCTGTGTACAGATAATAGTTAAAAGTTAAAAATGCCCATTTTTCTCTGGTTTATAAGTGAGCCGGGCAGCCTATTTAATGTCTTTAACAGAGGATTACGATTACAGGCTATGCAAAATTCCTTTTTGTGCTGATTTTGAAGATGTGACTCATCTTCTAATATCTGGGTCTTTAAGTGGTTATAGATGCTGCAGCACTTCTATATCATTGGCACACAAGCTATGCAGTATTGAAGTAAGTTATTCGGTTGATTTGTATGGCTGATATACTTCCCACATTTATAATAGATTTGTTCTTGTTTGATGCTCTCTTTCAGATGGTTTTTCATTTTGCAAAAGTGAAAATTCATCCAACTTCTGGGAAAAGTATAAAATGGGCTTTATTAATGGTACTCTTTTTGTGATTTTGGTATTTTTATCTATTTGAAAAACTCTTGTACCTCTCAAATTTTAAGTGGTTTTGGTGGTTCCTTTCCTGTTTCAAACTGCTACACTAAAATTTATTATTGCTTTGTTAAAGCTATAAATTTGAGTTCTACTGGTAGCTGCAGAATATGGCTAGAATATGTCAAATACATACACACACTAACAAACTAGGAGACATAAAGCTTTCAGAATGCCATTCATGGATTTAAAATTTGGAAATAAATTCAAAAAGATATCATCATCAATAGAAGCCCAAGTCCTCTATTTATAATTTGATATGATGCCATTAGTGTGAACATTCTATTTTTTTCTAACTTTTTTAATGTTTGCCTTGTTCATTTTTAGCAATCGAAACATCAGTTTGCCTTGTTAATGTTCCAGCCATTTTTCAGAGGTGCTTTGTAAAGAAATGTTTCTGAAAAGCAAAAATACGTTTCCAGCACCTTGGGGAGGATTTTCCACTGACAGCTGCGGAACATCTTAAAATTTATACACTGAAAGCTTTTAACCAAATTACCATCTAACATTGGGCATTTCTTGAAATGTATATATTGCTGCTGCTGTTTTATGTTTCTGTCATGCTTACTGGATCAATTCTTAAGGGCTGTAACATTAAATGAAGTAAGGTGATTGACCCTCCAGCTTCGATATATGCAGAGATCCAAGTTGTTCGGAAGGGTATTTTGTAGAGTATCTCTGCACTGGAGATCTCTGCATTGTCAGAAACACGCAGACATGCAGATTCATACAGATGCAGGAGAGATACTTATTTTTTATTGTAATTAGTCCAACCTATGTGGATGTTTTTTTTCCAAGTCTCACTGCCCCTGAGTACTTCTTCTCATTTTGAGGATGGTACTCGGGGTAAACCCTAGAATCTTCAGAGTGCAAGGCTGGCCACTGGCCAACAACAGGGCTCAAAGTCATTACAACAATATACTTGTTAAGAGTTTGACATGTTACTCGCAGGAATTGAACCTGGGTGGGGAGGAGAACAATCATTCCTCCCAACCACCCTAGCTAGAGCCAATTGATACTGCTGATTCATAACTTAGATTTTAATCATAATCAGGAGGTGAGTCACATATGTTATTGAGTACGTTGTAGTTGGATTCCTATTACCTAACACCTATCATATGCCTTAACTTAAGTCGTCATTATGCTATATCTTAACTTATTTTGTTACGGTACTAATTTAATTTTCATGTTTCTTGAAGTAGAGTACTTAAGATAACATTACATAATACTATCATTATAACATATATTCTAGTACCCTCTTATAGTGGTCATATAATCCACAATTATCTGTCTCAAAACAAAACCGACTTATGTGAACCAGACATGTTGTATAAGATGTCCATGTCTTTCCTTTAGGTAGCTATGCTATAGATTCGAGTTACGAATAGTGTAACTGATCAGTGGCATAGCATGGCTCACAATTCTACACCCGTGTTTCCTCTGCACTCTGTACCAACTCTGACAGGAAGACCTATATCCATCATGGTTGATACTGAACATCCCAAACCATCAACCGTATAATCATTCAGTAACTCACAAGGCAAGATTGGAATCAATGATGGCTGAAAATTTCAGTCCATCTACAATTGATGCAGAATATTGTTTGTCCTCCAACAAACCCACTTCTAATTGTTTGTCCTCCAACAAACCTACTTCTATGGCTTGGTAGCGCAACAAAGTACAGAACTCAGCCTGTTGATTGCACCTCTTGTACATGAACTTCACTACTCTTTACATTCATTATGCTACTCCATTTGTCAAAGTAAATTCCCATAGTTGACAATATCCTATCACTACTTTGTGTTGACCTTCACTAGTTGATTTCTTCCGCTCAACCTTATTTCTTCATCAACTTGGGATTCAACAAGTTTGAACCAAGATACAAATCAGCGTGCAACAAATCAAAAGAAATCTATTGAACACAATGCCCACCTCCTTTTTTTAGCGTGCCATCTGCAGCCTCATCACCGGAGTATGCAAGTTCATCTTCTTTCACCTTTTAAGCATGTCCTTTACTAAGAAACCAGATTCGTCCTCCCTCGCGTCCTGAATCCTACGAATTGGACACGATTCTCTAGGACACGTTCACGACTCTAGTGTGCCTTGTCACGTGGGATTTGATGGGCCAGCGAGTGTCGATTTTGGGACACATGTCCCTCTGAAACGTGTGTCATGTGGCCTTTAAAGTCTGATTTGAGCCCATTTCTCACTCATTCTTGAGTGTCTCTCTTGCTGTGGGTGTGTGGGAACAACTAGCAAAAGGGTCTGGGAGCATTTTGGAGGTGATTCGAGCAACATGTAAGTGCATTTTGCTTTTATTATTTTTGCATTTTTGCAACAGCAGTTTGCATGTCTATATTTTGCAAGTTTGTGCATTTTTTCTTTAATTTTTTACAACTTTCATGGCTCAATCAAGGGCAGCAGGGAAGGGGCAGAATGTCCCCATTGGTGATGCTACTCCTGTTCCAATTTCATTAGGGTCTGCAAGTATTTCCACTGTTGGAAGTGGGGCTGCAACAACTTCAAATGTTCATTAGGTGAATTTTGAGGTGTAAAACGAGCTTCCTAAGGAAATAATAAAATAATGGCTAAACCATTAAAATAATAGCTAAATTCAATTGAAAAGTTGCATCAAAATAAAATTAATAAAAAAATTGTATTGATTTGACTATAAATAAGAATGAGTTTTTCAAGAAAAAATCATTATCATCCAACAACTAATGCATTTGTCCTTTGTACTTAAAATATATCATATATATAAATTCATAAATTTTTAATTGTATAATACATTATTAATTAAAATTTATATTATACAGTTAAATTATATAATAACATGTAATTAATATAATATGTAAAAATCAAATAATATAATATAAAAAATGTAATATATTATTTTATGTATTAATTTATATATAATATGTAAAAATCAAATAATATAATATAAAAAATGTAATATATTATTTTATGTATTAATTTATAAACCTGTTACAATTTTCATAAAATTTTGGAAGAGTTTGATATAAAGGTTTTATTCATATCTACCATTAATAAATAATAACAATAATAATTAAAAAAAACTATTACAACAAAATTATTATTATTACCATTAAATTGACTAATTTTTGTTTGTTTGTTTTGTTTTGCTTTTGTTTTAAGCAAGTTTATTCCTTAATATACAATTAAACATAAATTTAAAAATTTTAAATTATTTAAAAAATACCAACAATAAACCATCAATAATAAATTAACCAACTTTAATAATCTTATCTCATTATCTCATTCATATATAATCTTTTTATTAATTATGCTTTATATTTTTCAATATTAAAAAAATATTATTATTACCATAAAAAAATATTATTATTATGTATAAAAAAATATTATTAATATTAAATTATTTTATTAAAATTACATTAATGAACTTTCTTTATTATTATTTAACTTTACCTTTATCATTTCTTTAATTTACCATCAATATCTTTTTACATTTTGCATACACAATGTTTGGGAGTTTGATTTTGTAACTATTTGTGAGACTTATCAAGATATTCGCGGTTGACACCTGAGGCAAATCAATGTTTAGACACACCTTGCACTTGAAGTTCAAACATCGTGTCGGCAACATGAAGGTTATGATTAAGAGCACGAACATCATGGGTAAATAATTCCATTTTAAACTAGCTGTTAAATCAACGATCAATCCATTATTTTGCCTTTAGCATAATAGTTGGAATTTATATCTCTTTCTAGCTCTTTTACATGGCAAATGCTACCCAAAAGCCTTTGTTTTGGTGGCCAGGTCAAATTTGGAGGTCAATCATGAGGTACATTGGAGTAAATGCAACATTTCAACCTTTCCTATCTGTGTTTTTTATTTCCTCATTATATATATATAAAATTAATTAATTAATTTATATTTTTAAATTTATTATTATTATTATTATTATTATTTTCAGATCTTTCTTTTCCATCTTGCCACTGGCCAAATATCAGCGTTCATTTCACCTCTATGAATTTGAAAGATTTTTTTCACACTTGGCCAATTCTAGAAGAAGCATGGAAAAAGGGCAAATGGCGTGCGGGGGAGAACTAGGGAGGCCAAATGGCAGGAGATGGAATCTCAATTAACCAAGTCCTAAGTAACCAGAGGCAAGGGGAACAATAGAAAAAGAGAGGAATTGGGCCAGGAGAGGACAAGCAAGAATCAGAAGAAGCAAATAGGAAGGAAAAGTAGCAATAAAGGAGTGCAATAAGGAAGACTTGGGGATATATAAAGGAGGATAGTGTGGGATTCCATACCCGAGAAGAGAAATTCGGAGAGCTGGTCGCAAGGGTAGGAGAATCTAGAATTTGGAATGCAGGAACAATGTCACGAGGGTCGCAAAAGCTACAACACCAGACGTTAGTAACTATAACCATTTAAGCTTGTAGCCTAAGATTCTTAGACTTACATGGTAGATAGTAGATAGTAGGAAACCCAAATGTTTACTCTTCATATATCTAAGTGTCCAATTTTTTACTTCTAGAGGTTGTAAGGACACGGGGAAATCTCAGATTAACAAACCTTTTAAAAGTGTTGAGCAACATATTGCAAGCAACCTTTGAATTTGGTATGATCTATGGGTGTGGTAGTAAAGCTATTCTACATCTAACCAACTCATCTGAGTGAGCCATTGGTACTCAAAGTCTAGGCTGTAAACCATTTTGCTTAATCTCGTCCCGCGAACAGTCAAAATGTATTAGTCAACAAATAAAGCAAAGGCCCTACAAAGATGACATATTGTCACTTGCTTTTATTGTTGTTAGAGAGGGCATATAAAATTTAAATGTTGGAATTTGACAGTGATAACAATCAAGTTCAAGAACAGAACCACATATGTCAACAGAGTATGTACATAGCTACATTAGGACATAGTCATAAGTAATATGCCCCAATTGTGTATAATCTCTCAACATAATATTTGTAGAATTACACCAGTAACAAAATTATGGTAAGCCTCATTAATATGCCCAATTTGTAGAATTGCAACCATAAATCGTACTAAACATTAGGCATGAATCTGTAATCTTCTCCTCTACTGTACACCTAGATTGTATGACTACAGGATGCACAATTTGTACGACTAGCAGATAGTATTATTCTCATGACACAATATTATTCTCAATAGATAGTCAAATTCATCATAGAGATGAGTAGGTAAGGTCTTGAAAAACTAAGTTTAATTTCTCTTTGAATGTTTATTTTGCATGACTCACAAGTCCATAATCATTATCTAAGTTAGCTACAATAGCAAAAAAAATTCGTTGACAATATGAGTCAAAGGTTTCTTTATCAACAACATATATATATATATATTTTTTGGTTGTTTTTGTTTTTCATATATGACATGGTATTGGATGTCTAACACGTTCCCTGGACCAATGAAACTGCCATTCCATAGCCATGATGGACTTATAGGCCTTTGGCTCCTAGAAATTCCATTGTTTGCTATGCTTCACTACAAATTTGTCATCTTGCTAGTATTATGGAAACATTTAAAGAGTCTACATGATTATAGTGAATGTATTATGGGTTCAATATTTCATAGGCTTTTAAAGATTAATAACTTGGATTGCACATAAAAGAATCAATGTGAAGCATTCAATCCTCCTCATGTTTGTTGATATTACAACTGTAACCTTGTATGGTTTAAACAAGATGCTAGCATATTCACAAGGAAATCGATAAACCCTTGATCTTAATCAATCACCTAATTCTCACCAAACCATAGTTCTTGAAGGAAAGATAGTAAACATAGGTTAATCTTTGTAACTAATAGGAAATACAAAGAACCTCAAAAATAGAGATTGAAACATTTATTGTTCCTTCACATCAATGCATATTTTATAAATAGAGTATATAAAGAATTTCTAGAACTTTGATGAAAGAATTATTTGATTGATATTGAAAACTAGCCAATTGATTAAGCGATTTTCTTTTTCCACCCAGTTGCAGGTTTTATCGCACTAGGTCTTTCTACAATAGGCCACTCCCTATGTAACACACCCCCTTCTTGTCAACCTCATAAAGTGAGGTGGTTACTGTGAAAAGTTGATTCCCAACTGTCTTGGGAATTGAATCTAAGGTCTCCTTTTTTTTTCTATATTTTTTCTTCAACTCTCAATTATTTGCCAACTGCTTGCATGTGCTAAAATTTTATAAACCATTTGTATTTATTATAAGATCCATTTTGGATCAGGGATTGTTGAGAGACACAACCAAAAGCCATTGATCGACCTTGTGGCCTCACATCCCAGCTTGAGGGTGGGTTATATGGCATATTCCTATGTTTAGGGATGAATCACTCCTCTGCAACTGATGTGGACCTTGGCTGAAACATTCACAATAAGAGTTAGGTACTTTTACTCTAGGTGTTTATTTCTTTGTTTTTATTTCTATCAATTGATTCCTATAAATCTATTGATATGTGAACTCCATTAAAGAAATGTTTCTAGTGATATAAAAGTTGTTATTAATCATTATTGTAAATCTGGGTGGAATTTCTACTACGAATTATGTCTATGGGTGGAATCGAGTTGAACACTGCTTGATAATAGCGATCATTTCATGACAGATAGCTAACCAATTAAGTTTAGATGTTTCCCATGGTACATGTGGCATCATTGGTTTGCAAATTATTCAAATTTTGATCTTTTAAAGTAACGCCCCCCCTGTTCATGCAATTGAGAATAAACCACATATCAAAATTTCTCACACATACACACAAGCATAATATTGAGTGTTGATAAAGGTTTATTAATTGTAACCTTATAAGTGGGAGCAAGGTAATGAACTATAATAAATATGATCCCTCAAGAAAACCAAAGAAGAACTATTTGAAAAGTAGAATAAGAAGATAAAAAAAAAACATACTTACATTTCCAATATATATATATATATATATATTTCTACTAGTATAGCCTTATATGTTTCGAGGATCTAAAAATCTCAATCATTGTGATAAACAGTTCAGTCAAGTGATCTACACTTGGGATTCAAGTCATCTGATAGTTTTATCATTCTGAATCAACAATTTGTTTTCTGAAAAGGCAGAATTAGCAGTTAAGAGTGCCATATTTCGTACACAAGATTAATCCATGTATGACATCAAACTTTAAAACCCATCATCAAGTAATCAAATTAGAATTGGACCAACCTCCTTCACCATTGCAGATAAGTTTCAGACATTAATGTAACGTACCAAATTACCTCCAAGAGCGTGAAGCAACAACAAAATGAGAAATATCAGCGGGTGTCTCTAAATATTGAAGCACGTTCCTTGCCATGTAAGAAGGTTAAAGGTTATGAGTTTTTCTATCCTCCTATAGATGTACACTCCTTTAAGAGCATCACATCCTTAGGGCATACAAATGAATACTAGTGACAACCAAGGCAATTAACCACTGCACACTTTTAATGATGTTCTATGTAATACCATGAAAATGCTAGGGATTTCTATTGTACATTAAGTCAAAGTCAACTACATATTTTCATTATGTGCATGTGAGAACACATAACAACCCTCAATATGTTTAGTGATTAACTTATGCAATTCTGGGAGAAAAAAAGGCACAGATCCTTCCAAAAATGCAGTGAAATTGTTTCCAAAATTAGGCTCATAATTTAGCATCAAAAGGTGTTAAATTATTGCAATATGCTATCTAGAGTTTTAAAGGAGCATTCTGAAGGTTATCATGCGAAATAGTGAAAGAGCAGACCTGTAGACTTCATCAATTAATATTCAACAACATTAAGGAAATTGACACTAGCCTTGAACATTTGAAGGATTCCTTTTCCACAATGCACAAGTGCATCAACAAAGAATGATTTTAGGTACATATTCAAATTTCATTGTTGTATCCAATATCTAGCCATTTAAATGTTTTTAGGAGAAAAATATTATTGCTGTAAGGCTGAAAATTAAAACTGTATAAGATTATTTAACAAAGTGGTGTGATCACTATGACATTCCTTAGGGTGGGATGAATGGTATTGATTAGGGTATGCTGCAATAACATACCATATGCTGTGTCTTATCACTCCATTACCTGAACTCATATAGATACATCGTGTCCCTACACTAAGAGTAAAGTTACTTTTACGGAAGCTTGCATTGAATATCATATGTGTTGTAGCCTAATTTGACTCAGCTAAAAGTCAAGAGAGGTTTTGAGCAATTCAAGGTTATTGAGGAACAATTGTTAAAATTTCAGGAAGACATGCAATATGCTCAAAAGGATAACCACAAGCGTAATGAGGAATTATCATCACATGTGCATTGGAACCAAAGTCAGGGAAGCAACAACAACATTGGAGGTGCAATCTAAGCCAGAGGAGCAGCAAAGAGAAAAGCGTGCAGGAGGGTTACACCGTGGAGAAACAAATTAATTTCCTGAAGGCAGAGAAATGGCGTATTTCCCTTAGAAACTTAAGAGTTTTGGAGGAGGCGAAAAGGGAAAAACAGACGGTCTAAATCAAAGCGTAGAACTGAAATGGAGAGATGGACGACGGAGATGGTATCACATATTGCATTTGGTAAAGGTTACAAGTTTGAAATATGGTTAAACTTGCGATATTGCGATGCGGCCGCATATCACACTTCACACAGTTTAACACTTACCTCCACCGCTCATAAACTAAATCCGCCGACTTTCTATTTGCGATATCTGTGGGACCCATCTGTGCCACGTCACCTCCCTCTCCCCACACTTCGCACTTTTCTAGTTTTAGAGCTTACCTTCCATTTCTCATAACAAATCCGCCGATTTGAAATTTGTGATTGGCCCTACCTCTGCTTGCCACGTCATCGTCTGCCCGTCGCAATTCACACTTCACACAGTTTAACACTTTCCTCCCATCTTTCATGATAAAATCCTCGATTTGCGATTTGTGGGTGGATGCGATGTGGTTTCAAAAGTAAACTCCAAAGGTTTTTAGATCTGGAAGTAAGGCATTTCTTGTGTTAAATCACATTGGAGGAAAAAAGGAGGATTATAACGTAAAGCCAGTGAAACACCTTGATAATGGAAGAAAATCTGAACGCGGGCAGAGAGACTCCGGTAAGTGACCTGATACAAAGCAAAGGAGAAGAGAAGACTAAACACAGCAGGCACGCGTAGAAGAGGCAGAGTCGGGTAGCAGGTGACATGATGACAACGTTTGAAACAAAAAAGCATGGGCAGAGTCAGGTGGAGATGCATTTATACAGACTGTTAGGACATCACAGCCGAAACAGAAGGAGACACATCAGCAACAAATCAGACTCAGCGAAAGGATTATGTTCCAAGTGTATTTTGTTTTCTTTGTTAAGATCGAAGCTACAATGGTTTCCTCGATTGCAATGTAATAAGTAGTTTAACAATTTAGGTAGTTTAGGAGTTTCAAGAAGCTCGAGCAGTTACAAACTACTTTTGTTTGTATTTAAGGAAGAGAGAAAGAGGGAAGAAAGGGGCCTGAGTTTTGGACCTCTTGGGGATTACATTTTGTACTTCTTTTTCTGATGGGTAAATGAAAGAAGCAGTAAATTTCTTGCAACTATTGAAGGTGATTTGTGTTTCTTGTGCCATTTTGTGTCCCTTCTTCTTTGAATGAAGTAATGTAGAGCTAGTCTCTTAGTTACATTTGCGAGTAAGAGTTAAATAACCTTAAATTGCGTTCCTTCACTCCATCTCTTCTCCCTTCACAAATTCTCTTTGAAATTTAAAAGTAATAGATTCTGTGTTTACAACATATTATTTTGAGTTTCCCCTCTCGTCACAAACTCCCGATGAAACTTTAAAGTAATATATTCCATGTTTACAACATATTATTTTGAGTTTCCTCTCTCTCCATGAATTTCCTCTTAAACTTAAAAGTGGTAGATTCTTTGTTTATAACATATTACTTTGAGTTTCCCTTGCAATTCTTCTTTTCATTTAGATATCAACAGTGAGTGGCATTATGAAATCTTTTGTTATTCCAGATCATTAAGGGTTTTAGAAAACTAGTCTCCAGAGGGATAGAACAAATATCTTATGATAAAATCATTTCTATGACACACTTTTAAAATTTTCTTAAGCACTGATTCCTTTCACAACCGAGGGATTGTCTCTTAAAATACAACAGTTTTTGGCGCTATTGCTGGGGACGAAGGCACAAAGTTATTTTTTCCTAGGTATGGAAATATATTTCTTGATGGTGAACAAGATTTAGAAACAAATTTGGTTGTCTATTATTCACCTGGCTACTCCACTGATGAAGGTTTTATTAGAAGAGGTATGCTGCAGGCAAGAAATGAGAAATCACCGTGGAAAATACAAATATCAGAGTTTAAGTCTTTTAAAGGAAGTTTCATTTTTCACTATCAGTTTTGGTGCTCTATTTTCCCTTACATATCAAGAAAATTGTTCCTTGCTTTATTTTCTCAGAAGATTATAAGGCCCAAAATGTACTTTCTTTATTGGAGAAAGAATATTTTTCTTCCTATTGTATTATTGATCTTGACACAACTTTATCTCCTAAATATGAAAGGAGAGATGACTGTTGCATTACAATTCCTGAAGGTAATCTATCACAATCCGGATGTAAAGGTGATTATTCATAATCTTTGGGCGATAATATTCTACCTCATAAGCAATCCGCTTCTTTCCAGCTTGGAACCAAGGTGATTTTCAAACCCTTGGTGCCGCCCACAATCCTCCATCAATATCCTTCAAAAGGATTCAAATTTTTGCCAAGTTTTTCTAGAGAGGAGGAGGATATTTCAGCTGAACAACATATCTTGGAATTTGAGTACTTTTTGGACAAATTTCAAATTATTTATGAAGACGTGGCTTTAAGGATGTTTTTTCATTCATTAAATCAAGGTGCTCAACAATGGTTCCAGTGTTTGGAAGCAAGTTCAATTAGTTCATTGAAAGGTTTTCAAGGTATACTTCTTAGATATTGGGGCGAGCGGGGGAAGATTTTTTTCAAGAGTTGGTAGTATACGAAGAACATCAGCATTATGAGGAGTCAAACAGTGAAGGAAGTTTCCCTGCTTAAAGAAGTAAATGTCAATAAAATGTTCAAGATAAGGAGGCATCAAAAAATTGGTCTCAACAGCTCTATGATCCAACAACAGACTATATAGAAAATTTCTTTTGTCAGCAACAAAAATTTATGCAAAGGTATGTGAAAATCTTGGCATCTAGAAAACTTTCATGGTATCTCCCTATTATGATCTTTAAATTTCAACAACATGGAGGCATTAATTGGTGCCATTGGAAGGCTGACTTCACCTAATTCAGTTTAGAAATGGATACATACATAGGAGTTGTGCATAAATAAGCTCAAAAGTTGAGCATTTTTAGTTGTAGTATTTATACTTCAGTATTTTCAGTTTAAGAATAAAGGAAGAAGTCCAAAGTGTAGTAGGTTTTGGGAATATTTCATAATAGATCAACTCCCATTTGGGATTGACTCCATGCCTAGTAAAGGCTACTGATCTTTGACTCCATGCCCAATAAAGGCTACCGATCTACAAGTGCTCCTTAACTCCATGCCCAATAAAGGCTATTGATCTACAAGTGCTCTTTGAATCCATTCCCAATAAAGGCTATTGATCTACAAGTTCTCAACACTTTGTTACCAAAGTGCTGTCCCCAATTAGAGCCAGATGTTGTAGCATAATTTGACTCAGCTAAAAGTCAAGAGAGGTTATGAGCAATTCAAGGTTATTGAGGAAAAATTGTTAAAATTTCAAGAAGACCTCAATATGCTCAAATGATAACCACAAGCGCAACACGAATTCATCATCACATGTGCACTGAAACCAAAGTCAGGGAAGCAACAACAACATTGGAGGTGTAATCTAAGCCAAAGGAGCAACAAAGAGAAAAGCATGCAGGAGGGTTACACCATGGAGAAACAAATTAATTTCTCGAAGGTAGAGAAATGGCATATTTCCCTTATAAACTTAAGAGTTTTGGAGGAGGCGCAAAGGGAAAAACAGAAGGTTTGGATCAAAGCGCAGAACTGAAACGGAGAGATGGATGGAGGAGATCGTATCGCATATCGCATTCGGTAAAGGTTACAAGTTTGAAATATGGTTAAACTTGCGATATTGTGATGTGATTGCATATCGTACTTGGCACAGTTTAACACTTACCTCCACCACTCATAAACTAAATCCGCCTCTTTGCGATTTGCGATATCCATGGGACCCATCCATGCCATGTCACCTCCCTCTCCCTGCACTTCGCACTTCACCAATTTTAGAGCTTACCTTCCATTTCTCATAAAAAATCTGCCGATTTGCGATTGGCCCCACCTCTGCTTGCTACGTCACCATACGCCCATCACACTTCGCACTTCACACAATTTAACACTTTCCTACTATCTTTCATGATAAAATCCCCGATTTGCGATTTACGGGCAGATGCGATGTGGTTTTGAAAGTAAACTCCAAAGGTTTTCAGATATGTAAGTAAGGCATTTTTTGTGTTAAATCGCATCGAAGGAAGAAATGAGGATTATAATGTAAATCCGGTGAAACACCTTGATAATGGAAGAAAGTATGAACGCGGGCAGATAGACTCGGGTAAATGACCCGACGCAGAGAAAAGGAGAAGAGAAGAATAAACACAGCAGGCACGTGTAGAAGATGCAGAGTCGGGTAGCAGGTGACATGATGACAGTGTTCAAAATGAAAAAGCATGGGCAGAGTCGGGTGGAGATGTGTTTATGCAGACTGTTAGGACATCACAGCCAAAACGGAAGGAGACACATCAACAACAAATCAGACTCAACAAAAGGATTATGTTCCAAGTGTATTTTGTTTTCTTTGTTAAGATCGAAGCTACAATGGTGTCCTCGATTGCAATGTAATAAGTAGTTTAACAATTTAGGCAGTTTAGGAGTTTCAAGAAGCTCGAGCAGTTACAAACTGCTTTTGTTTGTATTAAAGGAAGAGAGAAAGAGGGAAGCAAGGGGCCTAAGTTCTGGACCTCTTGCGGATTACATTTTGTACTTATTTTTCTGATGGGTAAATGAAAGAAGCAGTAAGTTTCCTGCAACTATTGATGGTGATTCGTGTTTCTTGTGCCATTTTGTGTCCCTTCTTCTTTGAATGAAGTGAAGTAATGTAGAAATCGTTCTCTTAGTTACATCTGTGAGTAAGAGTTAAATAACCTTAATTTGTGCTCCTCTTTTCCCTTCACAAATTCTCTCTGAAACTTAAAAGTAATATATTCTGTGTTTACAACATATTATTTTGAGTTTCCCCTCTCATCACAAACTCCTGATGAAACTTTAAAGTAATAGATTCCATGTCTACAACATATTATTTTGAGTTTCCTCTCTCTCCATGAATTTCCTCTAAAACTTAAAAGTGGTAGATTCTGTGTTTACAACATATTACTTTGAGTTTCCCCTACAGTTCTTATTTTCATTCAAATTTCAGCATTGAATGACGTTATGAAATATTTTTTTATTCCAGATCATTAAGGGTTTATAAAACTAATCTCTAGAGGGATAGAACAAAGACCTCATGATACAATCATTTTTGTGACACACTTTTAAAATTTTCTTAAGCACTAATTCCTTTCACAACCGAGGGATTGTCTCTTAAGATACAACAATATGCATGACAGTGCCCAACATGATGGGCTCTAAAGTTCATTATGGTGATTCCCTAATACATGGACAAAAATTTGTGGTAAGCTAATTGTGATCAACCTTCATATAACCTGCAAGCCATCTTAACTGCTCTAGTTCAAGGTCATGATAAGGAACTTGAATTATTAGTCGCTTATGAATTCCTACTACCTGGTAGGATGAAAATATAACTAGAATTAACCAGTGGTAGTCACTCCAGACAAGTGATCAGTTACCTATAGTAAATATTTAATTATAAACCTCACCATTAACATGTTTAACATTGTAGTAGAAGGGTCATATAGGTATTTTCAAGTGGGCCACCCTACGAAGTTCAAATTAGTTGCATGCATGGTGCTAGTACTTATATTATGAGGTTTTCCATAAGCGTGAAATTCACCCATGAAGACCAACCTTGTGTTCAATTTATGAAATCTCATTGCAGATTGGTCACTACACTTACCTGATCCCAACCTTATGTTCAATTTATGAAATCTCATTCCACATTGGTCACTACACTTACGTGGGTGGTCAACACGACTACGTTGGTCGCCCTAATGCTGGTGGCCAACACACGAGCTATCCACTGTTACCTTGGTGGCCTTGCTCCACATTTTAGGCCACAAACATCCTAGTCTAGTGGTATCTTTAAGGTATATCTAGCTAAATTTTGTAGATGTGGGAGCAATTTTAAGCTAGGATTGATTATGAGTGAGATTGATCAGACAATCATATTTCCATAAGAGTGAAATAAAATATGAAGTTTTTTATGAATAACAAGTGTAACACAAGTTTCCCCATTGAAATGCGGATTACCATTAACCATGAACTTGTGTTAAAATGTTGGAAATGATTATGTTATGACAATCTTTGATGACCGCAATTAATACATCAAACAAAAATTGTTGGAACAATATCTCAAAGAAGATAACAATGAGGGGTTGTGGCCATGTGCTGCTAAACCAATCATTTCATTCCACAAGTGCCAAAAATGAACATTCACATCAACTATCCAAAATGTAACATGAAATTACAAGTGTGAAACAAGTCCTATTAAGAATAAACAAAATTTTGATTTCAAACCAATATGAGCAACTTAAATGTGATTTAAAAATAAAATTAAAAATTTACTAACATAATAAGGGGTAGGTTACATGCAAGTAGTGATTTTCAAGGGTGCCTGATTGTGACTGCGTATAATTGAAAATGAAGGGTTCTATACTGAAAAGTGTTTTTTACAATGTGAACCTAAAAGAGATTTATTCTCACATGTAATATTTATTTTATTTAAATGGATGATGTTCATATTCTATATATATATCCTATACTAATTTTTTTTTTTTTTTCATTATGTTTGTAATTGTGGGTCCAGTCTTGGGGTAATGGACAATATAAAAGATACTTCATATGGAAGAAAAAAATACACTATTGCAATTGAGGTGGATCAAAATATGACACCATTATATAAGGAAAACCCTAAAATAAGGGGCATGAGTGACAATGACAATAAAAAAAGAAGAGAGGGGGCAAAAAATGTTGACCTATAAGAAAAAGGAGAGCTATTATGAATAGATCCTACCACAAATTCTCACCTAGACTTTAAAAGTGTAACAAGACTGGTCACGTTTTTCTGTAATGGAAAGAATGAGTTGCTAGGATATTGTGAAAACTTAAAAGGAACTTGTAAATATCTTGAGGATAAAGTGGAAAACCTACTCAAAATAATCTATGATTTGGAATACCGAAACTACAAGTTGGTTGAAAGAATTAATCAAATTCATAACATGAATTTGGTTGCAAATAATTTATGAGTTTTCGACAAACCATCTTTCTACAAAATCATATTCTTATGAAAAACTTTGTAGAAAATGAAATATTGGGTGAAGAGGGGCAAAAGAACATGGAAGAAAATAAAATATTTTTCAGAGAGAAACTTTCAGTAAAGAGATTACAAATTTAAAACTTAAGTTGCTATTTTAAGAAGGAATTTGAAAGTACTCAAGAAAACACCATTTGGAGGAATATATAGAATTAAAAAAGTTAGCAACATTTCTTCTTTGGTATCCATATGGGGTGCTGTGAAAAACATATTATATGCTATAAAATCTCTCATGAAGCCAAACACGAGAGAATAAATCTTGGAGGGGGCAAACATGTCTTATATATTGAAGTCCATGTTTAAGAAAGATGAGATAATATCCATGATTGGACAACCACATTTTGATTCCCTTAGAAGATGTCTTGTTGATCAAGTGACAAATCAAATATTGGAGTCCATGAATGCAAAGAAAGTCCAAAGTGTTTGCGATGATACTGGGATTAGTGGATGAGGTTATAAAACACTTTTTAAATGCTTACAAGAAGGATTCATAAATGTTGGAATCACTAAAGTTGTCATTCATTGACCATTTCATATAATAAGTGCTCGTGCAAGATGTAATAGCAAAATTTTTGATCTTCTGGGTTACATTTATCATATAGAAACAAAGAAAGAGAAAATAGAAGGGTGGGAAGAAAGAAAAATATTAAGAACGAAATTGTGATTCTAAATTCAAAGAACAACATATGGTTAGATCTAGAGAAAATATTGTAAGATATGGTGAAATTTTATGATATTTCTATGGAGGAAGCACATGGAAAATTGATTTTTGTTGTCAAATTGGATGAGATGGAACTAATTAATAGTGTGAAATATGAAAGAGTTTCTATCACATTAATGAATAGGGCTATGGATCCTAATATTGAGGTAACTGATAAAAAATATTTTTCTGTCCAATCTGAGAATCACATATGGTGGTTGGGATTGTTTCGCATATCTAAGGAGTCTCACGAAAAACTAAAATGGGTTTTTTTAGTCAAACTTTGATACCCACAAAAATTGCCTCACATATAATGGGAGAAAAACTAGTTGTTAACAATTATGGATCATATTGATCTGGATATGGACAAACTAGTTTTGCTGTGCTAGCTTCCTCATCAGTATTAAATAAAAGTGTGCTTATGGATCATCTCAAATAGAAAGTTATAAGAGGGTTTATGTGTCTTTTATGAGCAATTTAGGAGGTAAATTAGTCTTTTAAAAACATATACAACAAGTAAATTACAAAGAAATAATACACAACATGCACATTACACAGAGATGATAAAAGAGTTCACCCCTCCTGGACTACATATCCTTGGATCTTCTTCAATGGCTAGGCCCTCTTTGGATTAATGATCAATTATATGATTACATGCACCTAAAGTATTCCAATGGATTCCCAACTTGCTACAATGGATTCAGAAGACCTAAAAACCCCTAAGTAGCCTCTTCTAGCTTTGCAAATGGTCTTCAGCTAGACATGTCCTCCTCTTCTGGTGTCCCTAGGCATATTTAATCTTCAAAGTCGAAAAATCACTTATAGAAGTGCTCATCTACCTCTGCAACATGCACCATCATGCTCAGAGCATCCAAATAATCTAGGTAGACTCTTTCTGGGCCTAATTTTGTCGAAATATGCCAAAGTTATGGCTTCTTCAGTTTCTCCTAGGAAAAATCCTCCAAAACTCGAGCAACTCCATTGAACTCCGCCACATTTGGAGTTCCTCCGAAATTAGAGGACATCGCCAATTAGTGTTAATCCGCAATTAATGTTAATATAGATATTAGGCGCTAGTTAAGTGCACTTAGCGCTAACCACACGCTTAAAACTAATCCAAAGTTAAGCGCATTTAAAACGTGGTTATGGGTTAATTAAACCTAGTTTAGTGGTTAACTTCGCGCATTTGGATAGGTCTCCGCCTGGTCATGTGCGTGTGGTCCCATGCGATGGGGATGGCCCCCATATCCATCTGCCACAAACTTTTCATTAATACAAATATAAACAAAGTGCTATGTATTGTAAGCACCAAATGATAGCGGAAACGATAACGTGTTGGGTTTGAGTGGGGGAGGTTGCGGGGTCGAGCCGGACCTCTGCTTGTCTGCCATATAAAATTTTTACCCAAACACTTTGAAATGAAATTAGACCTTGGGGGCATGTGGTGGCCTCCGGGCTTGCCACATGTCATGACCCCATTGGTCCGACCAACATCCAACCAAAAATTGACAAATCACCAACCAATCGGGACTTTAAATTTGTCAAAAAATCACTGGTCCACCTTGGGGGAATATTGTTGGGTATGTGTTATATTCTTTCCACGATTAGCCCCACGCGCTGTATGTTGCGTCGGGCGTAGTTGGGGGGTCAGGAGGGGCGAAGCAGTCCCCACCGTTGGGGTCCGGGGCAGCGCCCCGGCCAAAATTTGTTTTTTGTGCGGACCCACTCATAGGTGGATCCGCCCATGGTTTTGTGCATGGTTTTGCACATGGTTTTGGGGTTCTATGGTTTTCGGCCCCTGGTATTTTTGTAGATCCGGTCAAGGGAACTACGGTTATGTTCTAATCCAGGGTTAATGGATTGGGGTTTATGTATGCTCCGGCATGTATATATATGTGTTGTAACACTAAAAGGGATATAATGAAAAATCAAGCTGGTCGTCCCGATTTGGGATCCAGGGGAAAATCTCTGTGTTTATCTGTTTTATGTTTTATGCTCTTGCTATTGTTTATTTTCTATTATAAGAATCGTGTGTAGATATTTCTGTTCAGGGTTAAAACCTACATTTGGTATCGGAGCTGTTTCGGCTTCAAGGGGACGCCTTTGTTGTTGAGGGCTTTTTTGCTCGGGCCTGTGGTAGACCCTATTCAGTGGGAGATCTGCGGGATCGATTCTTGCGGTGAAAGAAGATGGCGAGTGGCGGAAAGATAGAGATCGAGAAATTTAATGGTCAGAGTTTTGAGTTGTGGAAGCTCAAGATGGAGGATCTGCTGGTGGATAAAGATCAGTGGATCGCGGTAGATCCAGGTACTAAACCAACGGCAATGTCAGATGAAGACTGGAAGAAACGGGATCGGAAGGCTAAGAGCACAATACGGTTGTGTGTCTCAGATTCAGTATTTTTGAATGTATCTGGGGAAGCTACGGCGAAGAATTTGTGGGAAAAACTTGGGACTTTGTACCAATCTAAGTCTCTGGTGAATAAGTTGTTCCTCCGGAAAAAGCTGTATAACCTGAGGATGAAGGATGGAGACTCGGTGACAGAGCATCTGAACGCCTTCAATACTGTGGTAAGTCAGTTGTCGTCTGTTGATATTAAAATCTCAGATGAAGATAAGTGCATCAGTTTGTTGTGCTCTCTACCAGACTCGTGGGATAGTCTGGTTATTGTAATAGGTAGCAATACAACTACCTTGAATTTTGATGACATTGTCTCAGCCTTGCTGTCGGAGGAAATGAGACGGAGAAATATGGAGGGTCAGAATGGAGATGCCTTATCTGTACAAGGAAGGTCCCAGAACAGAAACAAGAATAAGGTTTCGAGTGGGAGATCTAAATCTAGAGGGAGATCTAAATCTCCTTGAAAGTTTGTAAAGGTGTGCTGGAAATGCGGAAAGGAAGGGCACTACAAAAAGGAATGCAGATCTAAAGCTCCTGAGAAAGGAAAGGGATCTGATGAAGGTCCTTCTGCAGAGGCAAAAACCACCTCGGATGAAGGTGGTGATGTGTATTTGGCTTCTTCTTCAAATACACATGTAGATCATGAGTCATGGTTGATTGACTCAGGTGCATCCTTTCACTTCACTCCCCATAGGGAGTGGTTCTGCGAGTATGAGAAATATGATGGTGGTGATGTCTTCCTAGGGGATGATAGGAAGGCCAGAATCATCAGACGTGGAAAGGTCAAGTTGAAGCTGCAAGGTGGAAGGATTAGAACACTTCCTGGTGTTCTGCATATTCCTGCATTAGCCAGAAATCTGATTTCTATAAGCAAGATGGATGATGCAGGTGTAAAAACAGTGTTCGAGAAAGATGCCTGCAGGATGGTTCGGGGAGCACTGGTATTAATGCGGGGAGTTCGGACTGGAACTCTATACAAGCTACAAGGTAGCACCGTTATTGATGGGTGTAACAGTTATGTGGTTCCTGAAAGTGGAGTGGAAAGCCTAGCTGTCTCTGGAGAAAAGACCATGCTATGGCATCAAAGGCTTGGACATATTGGAGAGAAGGGCCTTCGGATACTACATAGAAATGGTATGGTAGAAGGTATGTCTAATTGCTCTCTGGATTTCGATTTCTGTGAACATTGTGTATATGGAAAGCAGAATCGGGTGAGTTTTCCTTCTGGTGCTAAGAGGGCAAACAAGATATTAGAACTTGTGCACAGTGATGTGTTTGGGCCTGTGTCAGTTCCATCACTGGGAAAGTCTGTGTACTATGTCTCATTCATAGATGACTTCTCAAGGAATACATGGATATATTTCTTGAGGAAGAAATCTGAAGTCTTTGACAAATTTAAAGAATTTAAGGCTCTGGTGGAAAACCAGACAGAGAAGAAGATAAAGACATTGAGGACAGATAATGGTGGGGAGTTCTGCAAGAAGGAATTTGAAGAGTTCCGTAAGAAGTGTGGTATAGCACGACAGAAGACTACTCCATACACACCTCAGCAAAATGGAGTTGTAGAAAGAATGAATAGAACACTGATGGAAAAGGCAAGAAGCATGCTCAGTGGTACCGGGTTAGGACAAGAATTCTGGGCAGAGGCAGTGGAGACTGCATGTTACTTAGTTAACATATCACCTTCATCAGCGTTGGAGGATAAGAACCCACATGAGGTATGGACTGGTAAGAAACCCTCTATTTCACATCTAAGGGTATTTGGATGTGATGCATATGTACACGTTCCAAAGGAGAAAAGGACCAAGTTGGATAATAAATCTGAAAGGTGCATCTTTATTGGATATAAGGATGGTTTAAAGGGTTACAAGCTTTGGAACCCAGAAACAAGGAAGGTTGTGTACAGCCGAGATGTGGTGTTTAGAGAGGTGAAAGATGTTGTTAAACATGAAGTCCTACCAAAGGAACCCGAGAAGATAGAGTTTTAGCTAAAGGAGGATGAATCAGACTCTACGACAGAAGAAGACTCAGAAGATGAAGAGCCACAAACTCCAGCTTTGAGAAGATCAGTTCGGGAAAGAAGGCAAAACTGCAAAGGTATACCCAATCCGTCTGCTCGTGTTTTGTTCTTTTGCTTAACTATAACCGATGATGATCCCAGAACAGTCAGGGAGGCAGTAGATTCAGAGGATGGAAAAATTTGGAAGGAGGCCATGGTTGATGAAATGGAATCCTTGCATAAAAATGAGGCATGGAATCTGGTGGAGTTGCCGGCTGGAAGGAAGCCCATCAGGAGAAAATGGGTGTTTAAAAAGAAGATGAATGTAAAAGGCAAGGTGGGAGAAATAAAAAGCCTTGCCAGGCAAAGGTTATTCCTGTGTGCCGGGAATTATTTTGGTGATATTTTTTTCTCTTGTTGCCAAGGTTACTTCTATTAGATTACTTTTATCTGTTGCTGTTGCATTTCATTTTGAGGGAGAACAGATGGATGTGAAGACATAATTTCTTCACAGTGATATGGAAGAGGAGATCTACAACTCCGGCTTTGAGGAAGAAGGAAGAAAGAACTAGTATGCAAAGTGGAAGAAGTCTCCGTATGGGTTAAAACAATACCATGATGTGGTATCGAAATCTATATCGGCATATTTAGACTTGGCTTTCACCTGTATGTTATGATCACCGTGTTTATTTTAAATTAATTGGTGACCGTGTTATTTATTTGGTCTTATAAGGGATGATATGTTGTTGATTGGAAATGACAAAGAAATTATCCAAGATTTGAAGACCCAATCGTTCTCCAAATTCGACATGAAGGATCTTGTGCCGCAAACTATATTTGGGCATGGAAATTAAGAGAGATCGGCAAAGAGGAAGCTTTAAGTTGGGAACGGTAGGGAAGTATGTCGAGACTATATTGTAGAGGTTCAATATGCAGGATAGTAAACCGGTGAGTGTTCCTATTCCTGTAGGTGCAAAGCTGTCTGCTGAACATTGTCCCAAGACACAAGAAGAAGAGGAGGATATGTCCCGTGTTCCATATGCAAGTGCAGTGGGTAGCCTGATGTATGCAATGGTCTGTACTAGACCAGACATTGCACATGCAGTGGGAGTATTGAGCAGGTTTATGTCAAACCCAGGAAAGGAGCATTGGACAGCAGTGAAGCGGGTTTTCAGATATTTACGTGGCACTAGTGATTATGGCTTGTGCTACCAGGGAAGACCAGGATTGGAAAGAATATTGGACATTCGTGGTTTTGTTGATGCAGACTGGGCTGGAGATCTGGACCAAAGAAGATCTACAAGTGGGTATGTGTTTAGCCTATTTGGAGGTGCAATCAGTTGGATGAGTAAAAGACAGTCTGTAGTGGCGCTTTCAACTACAGAGGCAGAATACATAGCAGCCACTCATGCAAGCAAGGAAGCAGTTTGGTTACAGAGATTGTGTTCAAGTATGGGGTTGGTACAGCAAGCTATAAGGATAGACTGTGATAGCCAAAGTGCAATTTTCTTGGCTAAGAACCCTGCTTATCATTCAAAGACAAAGCACATTGATGTTCAATATCACTTTGTTAGAGATATGGTTGAGGCTAAAAGGGTGTCGCTGGTAAAGGTGGACACTTTGAAGAATGTTGCAGATGCATTGACGAAGTCTGTGAGCACTCAGAAGTTCTCTTGGTGTAGAGAAACAATGGGTGTTGAAGAATTGGCCAAATGAGTAAGCTCTCTTGTGGCCCCCCGTGGAAAGAAAACAACAAGTGGGAGAATGTTGGGTATGTGTTATATTCTTTCCACGATTAGCCCCACGCGCTGTATGTTGCGTCGGGCGTAGCTGGGGGGTCACGAGGGGCGAAGCAGTCCCCACCGTTGGGTTCCGGGGCAGCGCCCCGGCCAAAATTTGTTTTTTGTGCGGACCCACTCATAGGTGGATCCGCCCATGGTTTTGTGCATGGTTTTGCACATGGTTTTGGGGTTCGATGGTTTTCGGCCCTTGGTATTTTTGTAGATCCGGTCAAGGGAACTACGGTTATGTTTTAATCCAGGGTTAATGGATTGGGGTTTATGTATGCTCCGGCATGTATATATATGTGTTGTAACACTAAAAGGAATATAATGAAAAATCAAGCTGGTCGTCCTGATTTGGGATCCAGGGGAAAATCTCTGTGTTTATCTGTTTTATGTTTTATGCTCTTGCTATTGTTGATTTTTTGTTATAAGAATCGTGTAGATATTTCTGTTCAGGGTTAAAACCTACAAATATTCCAAGGAATATGTTTTTTGATGACTGGGCCATAGGGATGCCCAGTCAACATCCCTGTCACCAAAATTTGCCTGTTTTTGCAATTGAACATATCATTCTAACTTTCTCATACAGACTCCGTTTTGGGTGAAACAAAGTGTGTTGGAATCAGGAAGATGAGACCTATCCAGTCTTTCAGGTTTTGGGTGATTTTAAGCATTTTGAATTTTTAGCAAATTTTTGTCCCTAATTTAGTTTCTGATCACATATTTAGTTGAATGACCTCTAGCAGCTGATTTAAAAACGTTAAAATGCATGTACAATGTTGGCCATGGTGATAATGCAAAGGATAGTTGCATTTATTGTATGCAGACAAGGAAAAAAGAAAAAAATGCCAAGTGGTGGGTGGTCAAATGGGATTACAAGTTGTAAACAAGACATTTCTCCAAATCGAGATGAGATGGATGAAAATATGGGTCCCATACTACCTATACCACTTACAAGGGTACACATATGTACATTGCCTGCATTTGTAAGAATTTTTGATAAATTAGTGTACCTTTCTATTATATTTTCTTGGAATAAAAGGCCACAAGAAATTGCACAAAATTCAATTGAAGCAATTGATAAAGTTATTTCTAATGCTGGTTTGCATGAAGGTAATGTGAAAATTTGCAAAGATACAAAATTGTCAGGAGCCCGAGGTAATGTTCCTTCTAAACCATCCATGGGTGGGGTTAAAGCACAACACTTTATTGTAGATTTCAAAGCATCCGAAAAAGGCTAATGGGAAATTTATAAAGACCTTATTCATGTAGAGAATGATCGAACTGATAATGGTAGATCTGCATTAAGAAAAAAAAGTTTGCTTATCTCTTTGTTCTTTATTGTTGTTAATGGACAAGGAAAAATTTGAGAAAGGGGATGATATGGCTTTCACTAAAGCAATTAAACATTTTACAAAAGAAAAGATTGGGGCGTGGGGAGAGAATGAAATCACACATTACATGGTAGTTGTCATTTCTTCCTTCTCTGTACATCATATTTAATATTTTTTATTATATAATTTTTTAATTAAAATTTAATCAGTTGTTTTTAATAAAGTTATTGATCAAACGAGAACTATTACCTCAAAATGAGAACTCTAGCCCAAAAAACTCAAAAAACATGAAAAAAACACAAAAAAACACCCAAAAAAACACCCAAAAAACACCCAAAAAATGAAAAGTGCGTATTCCAGAACGCATTTTTTTGGGGTCAAATTTTATTTAAAAAAAAAAACTGTGCTAAAAACCAAAAATTTTCTTGAAAAAAGGATTGAAAAAACACCCAAAAAAGTGTTGATACTGGAATAACCAAAAAAAAAATCGAGTCACAATTTTGACACTTTTTAACAATGGAATTAAAGATATAATATTAGGACTTTGAAAAATTGTAAAATTCCAACAATTTTGATACATGATGTTAAAGATAAATATATCATGTTTGAAAGCCTTATAATTTCCAGCAATTTTCATCCATCTTTTTAAAGATAAAATATCTTGACTCTAAAAAACTCTAAAATTGTATTTGTTTTCAACCATAGCATTAAAGATAAAATATCATGTCACATAAAAACTTTAATATTTTGACAAGTTTTCAACCATGGTTTTAAAAATCTTAAGTTTTTAACATATTTGAACCATGAAATTATGGACAAATTATATGACTAAAACAATTTTTAAAAATGATTAAGTAAATGAAAGGTTTATTATTCCAAGAGTAATTTTTTTTTTAAAGGCTAAAGATATATCTCGTTTCAAATATTAGCCTAAGACAACTTATCTAATTGCAACTAAAACCTAAAAATCAACCATCAAAACGAAGTGTCCCTTTTCAATGAGGCGTAAAATTTTAAAAGTATCTTATACCAAATGTTAACAATATATAATATCATGACAATATCACTGCATAATTTAAAAATTTAACATTAATTTCTAATATTTTTTTACTTTTAATCAAAATATCAACTTTGGTATATTGAATATAACGTAAATTATTTTTGTAATTCATTGTTGCATTGTGGATATTCTAAAGAGATAATAATTAATAATTAAAACATATAATCCAACAAACATAGAAATGAATCATAAATTCATGTAAAATCATATGGAAGTCAAAATATGTATTTCAAGTTACCATGCAAACATCGATAACATAAAAATGTCTTAGTCATTTATTCAAAATCAGTCATAGGTTATGGCACACCTTCAAAACCTACATCTTCAGATGAATGATTGGATGTAGATGAAGATGATCCACATTCTTCTCTTTCATCAACTAGTGCTCCATCTGAGTCAACATGCATACCCACCAATTCAAGTTTCAAAAGTCTTCTAGATCTACGACTAGATTCAACAAACTCCCATCTCAACACTATTTCTTTTGGTAGAAATTTCTTCAAAATCTCTATGGTCTTCAAGCAAAGAGTTCCTCTCTTTTTCATATTGAAGTCATACACAAGTATGTCAACATCCTCCAATTTTAAGAGGTTTGTGCGGTGACGATTTATATTTGTGCCCTTTCTTTTTCTCACTCTGCCAATTTTTTTATCAAATACTATCTTTGGCTTGTACACACCATTAATGTGTGGGTATTTGTGGCATACCAAAGTACTTCAACAATTGCAATACCTTCATTTTATTTACCGACCTTTATAATCTTGGAAACCCAGAATGGATAACCAAGTGGATCTCCATCTGCGAACACTGCTATCATGCAACCCTCCTTAACATCATGCACAAAACCCCTGTAAAGTTCTTCTGTGGCTTTACGTAGTGCACATGATCTTATAGAACCAATATAAATTTCTCTTTCCTCTACGTGTGGAGAATTAATAATACCTTGAAACTGTTGTTGTTCAACAATGTGTTTTTCCTCATGTTCATTTAGTATATTTTGTCACCAAAAATGGAGTCGTCAAAAGCGTATCCTCATTTATTGATGTTGAAATAGTATCACTTTGATTATTGAAAAAAAACTCCCACCAAACTGAATCAACAACATAAAAGTACTCATATGTATCTCTAATGCATATTTTAATTTTTTTCATGCATTTAGAATAATTTATATCTCTATTATGCCTTCGTGCATTATGGAGTTCAACAACTGATTGTAATAAAAATATGTTTGATGCAAATATTGGACACTCTGGAATGAACTTCAAAAATGTTAAACCTGTTGACGACCCCCATTCTGCAGGAGTTGAATACTTGTCGCCCCATATAAGTGTTATCCCATCATTTTTTTTGATACAGAATTGATGCTAGAAGCTAATGTCATTA
Source organism: Pinus albicaulis (assembly GCA_034641835.2). Lineage (NCBI taxonomy): Eukaryota > Viridiplantae > Streptophyta > Pinopsida > Pinales > Pinaceae > Pinus > Pinus albicaulis. Next base: position 259,972,315 of record CM076577.1, on the reverse strand, counting down.
ATTTGTTCAATGCATTTCTCCTCACCGTGCGATCCTAGAATAAACCTTCGCATGTCAATATTTTATTCCAACACATGAAAAACAAGCATTGGAATTTATGATTTCTTAATACATTCAATTAATGATGGCAGGCTCCCAACATATTTACTCCTCAATGTTACTAAAAAATGACTAAAAATTTGATCAATATGGTCATGAGTATGCCCAACAAGAAGGAAACCAACCTTTATCTTTTTAAAAATTCCCAATTCAATGAGCATGTTTAGATACCCAAAAATAATTTGATTTTTGTTTTCACGGATTGTGTTGTCTTATTGTACATACATAACTTTAGGAAGAATACCAGAACAATGAGTAACCACATCACGGATTATAGTTATGGTAAAATTTGCATCATTATGAATATTTGGAGCTCTGAAGTAAACCCTTGGAAACATCTTCCCATTAAATACCATACAACTAACCAAGTGAAATTGAATAAAATTTTCCTCCTGTAAATTTTTTGGTGTGCGGAGAAAATGAGTTAGAAGTTCTTCTTTTTGTGCATACTATCAATTATCAAACCCAAATATTTATTTGAATTATCATAACACTTATTTCGATGTATATACAATTTTCGTCTTTCACTTGTTTTCTGATTGCAATGCCCTTGAAGTGCTTTGAAAATGGAATCCACACATAAATTAAAAGAAACATATTAATAGATATATTTTCATAGTTGATAACTATCCAATTTTTAAAAATAATGTTATGAACACATACCTCTTTCTGCCCCTTGACATTTATCCCTTTTTTGTTTAAGAGAAGCACATGTACTGCAAACCCCCATCCTTGTCTTCTTAGGAATACGAAAATTGTTGAATTCGTTCTTCAATACCTTTGTAAAATATGAATATGTAATAAAATTACCAACCCCCTCAACACCTTCTGCATATTATTTGTATAAGATGTAGATTTCTCGTCTCGAGAAATTATCTAGATTATGTATTGTGTATTTATTTGGCATACACTCTCCATGCTTCGAAAACAAGTCTTTCATCCATGACATAGTAGTATTTGCTAATGGCTCAATATATCGTTTATTACGTACTTCTGAATAATATGTGGGATCCTTTTCCAGTCTTTCTTGGATTCTTTACAAACTAAAATTACCCATTGAATGAAAATATTTGAAAGCCTTTCTGTAGTGGCAATACATTCCATTATGATAATCATAACCTACTAGTGTAGATTGCATGAAACCCACTATTTATGAAATTTTCATGCTTTTATTCATTGAAAAATATATTTTCCTCTGCTCCATTGAAAATTTGAAATCCATATGTTTCAAGAAATCCTTTTGACAACACTCACTTGAAATCAGATCACCGATAGAAATTTTGCTTGTGAGATATGTTGTCCTAACCCTTGTATAACTGAAATATTTTGGATTGATATGAAAAGGTCTACTCCTACTCCTAGTTACAATATTTTTTTACAACGACTTCATCATTCCATTATCCTTTGTAGAAGAATTTTCCTCACCATTAGGAGGAATATAATCTTCACTATCATCATTCTGAACATATTTAAGAAATTCATCATCATCATTGCTTGGAAAATATTCATTACCATCCTCACTTGAAGAAAAATTTTCACAAAATCATCGGCACTTTTGAAACCCCGACTTAGAAGAAATTCTTCACCACCTTCATCCATGCTTTTGAAATATTCCCTTGGAGGATTCAATTCTTCATCACCATGAGTGCCTTTGAAACACTCACTTAGAGAAAATGCATTATTCAGATTTGTGCCTCTAAAATTGTCATTTGCAAGAAAATATTCATCCTCCCCTTCATAAGTGGTGCTCTTATAATCCTTAGGATTAGGAATGATTGGAAAATTTGACCCTCTATTTATAGTCAAATTATCACTTGCAGGAAATCTTTCATCCTCAACTTCATCAGTGGTGGTATCGTAATCCTTAGGATTAGGAATACGTGGAAACATTGAATATCTATTTAACGAAAATTCTTCATCCTCCCCTTCCTCAATGGTGCTCTCACAATCCTTAGGATTAGGTTTAAGTGGAAGCTTTGAATCTCTATTAATTAGAAATTATTCATCCTCCCCCTCCCCTTCCTCAAAGGTGCTCTCATAATCCTTAGGATATGGAATAAGTGGACGCTTTGAATCTCTATTTATTGGAAATTCTTCATCCCCCCCTTCATCAGTCGTGCTCTCATAATCATTAGGATTAAGATGAAGTGGAAAATTTGACTCTGGAAATTATTCATGCCCCCCTTTTTCAGTGGTGCTCTCATAATCCTTAGGATTAGGACGAAGTGGAAATTTCGACTCTGGAAATTCTTCATCTGCCCCTTCATTAGTGGCATCCTCATAATCCTTAGGATTAGGACGAACTGGAAATTTTGAATTTGGAAATCCTTCATCATGCCCTTCATCACTGGTGCTCTGATAATCCTTAGGATTAAGACTAAGTGGAATAATTGGCTCTCGATTTACAGGAATTTCTTTTTGCTGCCCTTCATCAATTTTGTTATCATCATCCTTAGGATTATGATCAAGTCGAAAATTTGACTCTCTAATTATGGTGAATGAACTTCTGTTATATTCATTAATCTGAATAGAGTTGTTGCATGACAAAGATGTTGATGCTGCAGAAAGTAAAACTTCACTATCAGAAGAATCCACGACTTTCAACAAGAAGGTTTTGAATGATATAAATGCACTCTCTCCCAATGACAATATATAGCTTAAACACTGAAAATTTCCCTCTAAAATTCCCCCGAAAAATTATTGGTAAAATTTTTCCCTCCAAAGTTTCCCCCTAAAGACTGAAAATTTCTCTCTAAATTTCCATCTATTTATTGGAAAATTTTCATCCCCCCCTTCATCAGTGGTGCTCGCATAATTCTTAGGATTAGGACGAAGTGGAAATTTTGACTCTGGAAATTCTTCATCCGCCCCTTCATTAGTGGCGTTCTCATAATCCTTAGGATTAGGACAAACTGGAAATTTTGAATCTGGAAATTCTTCATCATGCCCTTCATCACTGGTGCTCTGATAATCCTTAGGATTAAGACTAAGTGGAATAAATAGCTCTCGATTTACAGGAATTTCTTTTTGCTGCCCTTCATCAATTCCGTTATCATCATCCTTAGGATTATGACCAAGTCGAAAATTTGACTCTCTATTCGTGGTGAAGGAACTTCTGTTATATTCATCAATCTGAATAGAGTTGTTGCATGACAAAAATGTTGATGCTGCAGAAAGTAAAACTTCACTATCAGAAGAATCCATGACTTTCAACAAGAAGGTTTTGAATGATAAAAATTAACTCTCTCCCAATGACAATAGATAGCTTAAAGACTGAAAATTCCCCCCCCAAAAATTATCGCTAAAATCTTTCCCTCCAAAGTTTCCCACAAAAAATTTTCACAAAAAAATTTCCCTCCAAAAATTTCGTTTGAAATATTTCCCTACACGATTTTCTTCTAAAATGTCTTTCAAAACATTTTATTAAACTGTTTGTCTTAAAATATTTCACCCTACTTTCTATTCAAAATATCCACAAAAATATTCCTTTCATGCACTTCTTCGAAAGTAAAATATTTTTTTTTATTTAAATGATTTAACATTGACTATGTAATGAAATTAATTTTTAAAATTTATGTTTTATTTTTTTGCTGACATTGAATAAAAGTTAATATAAAACTATAATATTAACAACATATTAATTTTCTTCGTTTTAATTTTAATCCCACATTCGCAAAATGCTAAAGAAATCGCACAATCTTCGTTATATAATAAAAATCATTGTTTCTATTCCTCACATCACATCAAGTCTTCTGGGTTTTGTTAAAATGTTTGGAGCAATTTTGTTTAATCCTACGTCTGTGAAACACTAAAGCAATCACACTATCTTCGCTATATAATAACAATCATTGTTTCTATTCCTCACATCACATCAAGTCTTCTGGGCTTTGTTAAAACATTTGGAGCAATTTTGTGGAGGCACTGCATTGGCATCGATAACACATTGAGAGAAAGTTTTTCGCATTTGAAAGGTTATATTTCCTTCTATTTTGATCATTTAAAGATGAATTTGGGGAGAATTTGTTTTTTTTTTTATGGTTTTTATATTCCAACATTTTTTATTTTTTATTTTTTAATATGAATTTTGTTTTGCAATATCATAATTTACGGGAAAAACCACATAAAAAAACCCCATTTTTTATATTTTAATAGCGAAGATGGGAAAAAAACTCAAATTTGTAGGGTTTTTAGGACACAAAATAATAATTTTTATTTTTTATTTTTTTAAGGTTGTTGGGTTTCTCCATGAAACAAAAAACCAAAAAACAACCATTCACATCAAAAAAACATTTATATCTATTTTTTATTTTTTTAAAATGCAAACAAAAAAAGTTAAAAAAATTTAATTTAAAAAAAAATTATTAAAAAAAAATCATGTGGTATGTTTTAATTTTAATTTTTTAAAATTTTATATAAACCACATATATATTTATAGGTTTTTATAATATTTTTATATTTTATTTTTTGAATATATATATAATTTTATTATTATTATTTTTTTAAATTGGTTTTTTTTGCCGTGCTGGAAGCCAGCTAGGAAGCGCTGTCGAGCGCCACTCAGCCGGCCTCTGGCCCCCAGTTGAGCCCCGCCCTACTGGCCTTTGGCCTCAGGCTAGGCGGGGTCAGAAGCTAACTGGGCAACGCTGGACGAGCACTGCCTAACATGCCTCCGACCCCCGACAAGGCAATTATTATTATTATTTTTAATATATATATATTTTTAAATATTTAATATATATATATATATATATATATATATATATATATATATATATATATATATATATATATATATATATATATATATATATATATAATAAAAATACCATATTAAAATGAAAATGAAAATAAAATATATTATTATTATTTTTTAAATTAAAATAAATTTTTAAATATATATATATATAATTTTTAAAATTTAAAATTGATTTTATTTATTTATTTTAATTGATTTTTTATTTTAATTTTATTTAATTTTATTTTTTTAAATATATTGTTTTTATTTTTAATTTAAATTTATATTGGTGAACTTTTAAAACAAAAATTTGTTTAATTAAGATATGTGTTTTTTCATTAACTAATATATATATATATATATATATATATATTTCTTTTTATAAGGAAGATGCATCATAGAAGATTTCTGTGAATGTTTCTAGACCAAGGACAACGATTTCCACATCTAAAGTTGTAGCTAGATGCACCAAGGATATTGCTGGAGGCACTATGGATACTGCTGGACACACTAAGGATATTGATGGACACACTATGGATACTGTTGGACGCACTATGAATATTGTTGAAAACACAAAAATTGAGAAACATAATAAAAGTCAAGCAAGTGGCCCATCAAGTACATTCAAGATTATTTTTGAATGAAAGAACACAAAGGAAATAAATAAAACAACTTTTTCACGGTATCTTCAAGACAATGAAACCGTTGATGGTGTACATATCTATTTGTATTGTGGTATGATTAACTTTGGTGAATCATATGAGGTGATGGTCAGAGTACGAGACATGTGTGTGGTGCTAAATACAGACACTGTTTATGTTCTTGCAAGAATGACTAATACACGTGAAAATGTTAGATATCGTCTATCAAAGGTCAAGTATGACACAAATGAAGAATCTACACAATTGTGTGCAGAAATTGCAAGCAACATTGCAAATAACATTGTAAGTATACTTATTTCTATTTGTGTTATGCATTATTGTAAGGATCATTTGAATTTTTATAAATTATTGATCATTGACATATTGTATTTTGTTTCATAGGATTTTGTTGAGAGTCTTTCAAACATGTTGGAGGGTATTCATTATCTGGAGCCAAATTTTATGACTGTGATCAACACTTTCCACATAGAGACAGAAGAAAAAAGGAGAAGGAAGCAAAGATCAATAGCTCGTGACACTACAATAGTACAAAGAGGGGATCAACAAAGACTCACTAAGGTGGGTAAATCTAGTAAAGCTAAACATGTTGCTTTTGAAGATGTGGAAGATGAAGCTGAAAAATATGTTAGCATTACTGAGGAGGAGATTAGAACTGTTTTTGAAAAGGAGAAAAAAATAAAACACCAAAAAGAAAAATGGCCAAATATGTCTCCCTTCTAGCTAATGATGAAGAGTTTGTTTATCAAAAATAGGATATGTAAACCGGTAAGAAGAAGAAATCAAATGTTATTCACCCTGTAAAAGTCATGGGTAACAGTGTAGAAGAAATTGAAAGCTTTAAAGACAACAGAGAAATCATAACACCAGGTGTTGAGTTAAAGGACGACATTATTAAAACAAACAAAATGTCATTCGATCTCAGTTGAGGAAGAATAAATTAATTAATGGTGGCCAAACATTTGAGCTTAATATCAGCCAATTCTATAGGCTAGATGAAGGACAATCTCAATATCAAATTAGAAAGGCAGATCACCTACATGTACATAATCTGAAAACATTGTTTAGGTTCAATCCATATGCGCATGTGTTGGATTATGTGGTTCTTGTTCATCCACATTAGGTTCCCAACAAATACGTATTTGAAAAGACACAATGTTTTGAATATAAATATTATGTAATTTGAGGGAATCATTCTAGAGAGGCTAAAAGACAATTGATTGAGGAATATCCCAATAACTCTCTTTTTGAAACAATGAAATGCGTCATTTATGCTGGTTTAACAGAGACAAAAGAAAAGTTATTGGTATGAGATAATAATGCAGATAATGAGTACATAATGTTTATGACTTTCATTCAAAGGGTCATATTTATTCATAATGAATTCATAGAAAAATGTGGTGGGGATAAGGCAAAAGTCAGTCTAAGATTTCAGAAGGAACATTAAATGGAAACACGTTATTAAATTGATGATAAAATAAATTCAAAAGGTGGGAAAGTTCATTCAAATATATTCAGAGACATGGATATCATTTTTTAGTTGGCATTTATAACTGGGGAGATATGGGAGTTGATTTATGAGATTTTTGAGTAGTGGGAGAATATTTCCATAAAAAATTAGAAGGTTAAAAGGTGTAAACCCATAATATGTACCAACTGTAAGACAAATCCTGAAATGAAACAACTTCCATAGGATTTTATTGTCATAGCTTGGAGAACAATGCAAGTAGTGAAGGATGATAAACTAGCTAAATCAATATTGTGCCGTGTGAAGTCAAGTGAATTATCAATGGATGAAATGTGCGCAAAATTTCAAAAGTAAGTTTGTTGAATTATTTTTACTTTTTCTTTGATTATAATTTTTTTTTAAATATAACATATTGTTGTTGGTAGAATTTTTTATATATATCACTATATTAACAATTTTTACTTTATTTATTCAGTCAGAAAATTTATATGAAAATACAAGAACATATGGTTAAAATGTTGAATGAAGACAATTGGGATGATGTTGTGCACAACTACCTAGAGTCAAGTTCTACAAGAACACTTAAATATTTTTATCTTGCATTCAATAAGGTATGTATTAATTATACATATATATTTTTTATGTCAGTAAAGATGTTGAAGAAGGATGAAAATGGAGTACCAAATACTTTCAAAATATTTATTGAAAAAGTTAAGTTGGAAAAGATGAGAAAACAACATCTTACGAATGTTGAACTAGATCCTACTCTTAATCATTTCATTTGGAATGGGCTCAACACTATCCAATATCAAATAATACCAGGTGATTGTGAAGACATTGCAAAACTCATACCTAAAAGGGAATATGCCCTAATTATTGCAGATATTGCTTATGGTTTCAATTTCCCAGACATTGAATATGATAGTGAACAATATACTTATCAAGCTTTTAGTAAAGTGGTTACGAGCTTTCAAGAAGTCATAACATCACCACTTTTGAGATTTGTGACATTTCATTCAGACACACAATTTGCAATGTTATTAACAAACTTAAAGGGAAAATCAAACTCAAGGATGCAACTTACATGGTAATACATTGAAAATGTATGTTTAATCAATGTTAATTTTATTTATTTATGTACAATTTAATTGAACTTTTACTATATCATGTTACAGACATAAGTCAATCTTGTTTCTTCCGAAGACCAGCCTATTATAAATGATTGTGAGTCATCCATGTTGAATTTTGGACAAAAGAGGATACCTATAAGCCTATTCTTTCTAATCTAGTAGATGGGAAGATTCATAGTCAAGTACTAGTTCATGATGTTGTTGTACGAAAAATAACATATGAGGATAAAGATGCAAAAGGAGAGATATTTAAAATTTATCAAAAACCACAAGCAATGATTAACTATTTTATAGATCTATGTTCAAATGAAAGAGATTGAGTTTTGGATTTATTCTCAGGTTCAGGTAAACTTTATTATATAAAATTCAAGTTAAATATTTTATTTTTTATTTTTTATGTGTTTATACTAATTTTCTTAATTATTTATTTTGTGCTTGATGATTAGGTACAACTCTAGCATGTTTCTTACAAAAAGGAAGACATTTAATTTCCATTGAGAAAGACTCAGTGCAATGCAAATTTATTCAACAAAGAATTAATGCTCTTCAATTTCTTCCAGATGCAATGCAAGAAGTTGGTTTGAGGAAAGGGGATTTTAATGAATCAAGTGTGGAAAAAAAGGCAAAGGAACCTCAACCACCTTTATATGGAATGATTGGAAAATGAACTTTGGAAGATTTGCAGACATCAAAGATCCATTAGAAGAGGACAATGACCAAAATGAAACAGAAAATGTTGTGGAAGAAGACATTAATGATGGCCTAGAAGATGTTGAACATGGATTAGTTGATATTATTGATTAGCTTTAAGTTATGTTTGCAAATAAAGCTCAATTTTGAGAGATATTCACCAGTTTTAGTTGTAATGTTTAGAATTTGAGATTTTATGGGAAGAATCATTATTTTTTGCAAAAGAAACTATTATTACTATTAATTTTTAAAATAAAATTCATAAAAATACTATTTTTAAAAGTTTTTTTGTTAGGATTTTCCCCAAAAAATCGTTTATTTAACATGTTATTTTTAACAAAAAATATCAAAATGTGTATTTTTTTCATTGTATTGATATTGAAAATGTGTATTTTTTTTCATATGGTTAAAAATATTGTTTTTTTAGCGACGATTATTTGATATGCATTGAAATATAGATATATATTTTTTTTCTAAATTTGGCTAAATTCTATTATTGAAACATAATTTACAATGAGGCACTGGCCTCAGTAGTTCCTAGCCATGATTCTTGGCATATATCATCCAAAAAATGTGTGTGATTGCCCGATAATGGGAAACCAGTCGAGTCCAAAAAATAAGAGGCGCCCTCACAGGGGAAACCGGCATAAGTTCAAAAAACACTGTTTTGTTTACATTCATAGTAGAGCTAGCTATTTTTTCCAAAAAAACTAAAATGCACCCAAGCGAATGTGAGCTGTGAACCTGATTCCAAAAGAAGCTGGCAGAATTAGCTGTCATGAGGTGGAGTTGGGCGTTCTTCCACAATTCGGCAACTATAGGCGTCGAAGTCATCCTTTGCGGCCTGCACTGCATCCACGTTTTCCTTCTCCTGCTCAACACCTGTTATCCGAGTCTGCTCAGCAGTGTCTGCATCTGCGGTGCCTTCGCCTATTTGAACGCGATGGCGTTTGCAAGCAGAAGGCTCGCTCTGAACTTTATCATGAGGCTCGTCCTGACGCGTGCTCGGAGAAACATCATGCTTCTCCTCCTGGAACATGACGGTGATGGTGGCTTTAATAGTGGGTCTGTCCATGGTGCACTGGTAGGTGAATTGGGTAGTGTAATGAGAGTACTGAGAGCTGGACGGGATGGTGGCAACAGAAGGGCCGAAATGCTGGGAGTGAAAGCTAGAGAAACGTGTGCGTCCTCTGCCGCTATGCATATCAGGGTAGCGAGGTGAGAAGTACTCAGAAGAGGGCGAAGAGGTGGAGCTCGAACCAGACGAAGGCGAGGAGTGAGGCATTCTCCCTCTGCTGTTGCCTCATCTACATCTCATATGATGGCGCAACCTGGGCATGGCTTCACTGAGTGAGGAGAACAGATAATGCAAAGTAGAGCTAGCGAGGAACTGGTCACTTCCAGTAGCAACAGGGGCAGAATTGAGGCGAAGACTACAACATACGCTCTGTGAGTAATGGAATCCTGTCCCAAACTCAATGCAGCTGAGAATTGGGCAGCGCTTACCAGTGGAGGTGCGAAGAAATGGTTGCGCGGCTAGCAGGGGGCATCTATATTGAAGAGGCAGAGGAGCATTCTCGAGAGCAGGCCTAGAGGCTTCGGGAGAAGCCATGGAAAAGTAATGAAGCAGGAGGGCAGTGAAAAATCGAATGTAGAGCCGCATTGAAGTCGATTTATGATGGCGAATTAATGCGGGGTTACGGGCAGCAAAGTGGCTGCGCCACTTGCCACCCCCAACATGCATCATCGCATTAAGGTTGAATAACACCCGCATCCAGGGGATATGCATTGAAATATTAATTAACAGTACATAAACATATAGAAAATCCTAAGTTTAAAATATTGACCATTTTTTTTAACTATGCGAAAAAATGAAGATTTCATTACAAGAAAAAAAACAAGTACATAAACACACTTAAAAATAAACATCTCAGGGAAGAAGAAGACATTAGAAAATGTAGTGTGTCAAAATCAACCCTCTAAAAAAAGGGGGTGATTTTGCATCACCAATTTTCAAAATCGACATGAAAATCATGACATTAAAAAAAAATGCCAAAAAAATGCTAAAAAAAAGGGTGATTCTGCATCACCACTTTAAAAAATCGGGTGCTTTTTTTGTTACATCAAACAAACAGGTACTAGTTAATTTTCTTGTTTGATCGGTAATTTTATGCTGACAACAGATACTGTATACTCATGCACCATGGTTTTCTAAGGAGTATGGTAGCTTAGGAATTCAGAATACCCAAGGAATGGAAAAGTCTCATAAGCAAGCAAGGCTAGCATATCATAAAATGACTCAACATGGAGGTGGCTCCAAACCTTCAAATTCACTTGTTCAAATGTTTGAGTGGTTTTATGGACACATAATATCAAATTTTACTCAAGAAGTAGAGGGTTCTAGTGAAGATTTTGTTGAAAAATGGGCAAGGGATGCACATATAAGACAAAAGTGTGAAACATGGGAACAATTTAAAGGTAGAAATGCATGTCTAGAATGGTGTTCAGAAAGAAGAAGGGAGGGTAAAAAATGGGTTTTGGAAGAAGCCATTGGCCAAGAATTACTGTGGTATTTTTGTTGTGTCATGTTATTTTAGGTGTTGAAAATACATCTAATATTGTCATTTTGATCTTGGACAGATTCTCTTTCTAATGAAAATCATTGTCCATATTGCAGATAATTACCTTCCATATTTGATGCATGCATGTAGGTTTAACATGTCCCACATCTAAATGTTACCTGGTTAAGTAATACCCATGTCTTGCAGGATTTTCACCAGATTATTTCACAACTACACATTTTTTGGCCACTTCTCTTGATTTCTCTTGGTGAAAGCTAGGTGATATTATCATTTGCACCCAAGTTCCGGGCCTGGGTTATTTTCCATTGAAATTGATATACTCATTTTTCGAACAACTAAGTTAGTTTAAACACCATGTGGTTTATTTTGATGGAATTTCTATGAAGGAAAATTAGGCTAGTAAACCAAGAACCTGCATTGTTTGCTACAACAATACTTGAAAATATACAATATGGAAAAGAGGATGCCGCCATGGAAGAAGTTGAAGAAGCTACAAATCCACACAACTTCATTACCCTACTTCCATGTGGCTACAACACTAAGGTATGGGCACTATTGAACTTTTCTTAAATATGGCATACTAATAAATAAACCTCATATGGTGATTTAATATACTCGTACCATAACCCGATATCAAATTTTTAGAGTGGTTGGAATTTACATTTGTTTGTAACTAAAATTTTATCAACACATACAGTTTTAACTATAGTCTTGATGCTATTATATATAGATATCATCCCCTTTGATATTGTTTTCAAATGAACTATTTAAACCAATGTAGTGAATATTTTCAAAGAAAACATTTAGAGAGAACACATGATTTATTCTTTTATAAGTTGATTATTCCATCCTAATATTTTAAAATTCCTTGTAAATATTTTTTGCAGCTTGGAGAATGAGCAGTTCAGCTATCTGGGGGAAAAAATCAATGAGTGAAAATAGTAAGAGAATTCTTCTATTAGATGAAGCAACTAGTGCTCTTAATGCATGTTCTGAAAACATCATTCAAGAATCTCTTGACCATATGATGATAGGAATAATTATTGTTGTTGTTGCACATCATCTCTCCATCATCATAAATGTAGACATGATTTGATCACGGGTCAAGTACTACCCTAATTATCATGTACGGTATTAATATATTTTAATTGAATATGGCTTATACATGCTTAAATGATCATGTTAGTCCACATAAACATAATTAAATGAACTGCAGACATCGAAAAGCACAAAACACATAAGAGAGAGACAACCAATTGGTAACAGAGTTCACCCCTCCTTCTCTCTGGGGCTACATCTCCGGATCTACTTCATTTGGAATGAAGATCCTCTATATTCCTTTGTCAAAGTAAGCTTTCTTACATTCAAGATCTATGGATGAGCATTAGCCAAGCACTATGGCTGTCAATGGCTAAGTATTCTCTCTTGCCTTCTCCCCCTTCTCATGGGTTACATAAGGAATATATATTGTTTTCCTCACCCAATCTCCAACAAAGAGAATTAATTACAAGACCCACAATTGTAGGGCCTAACTATATGGAAGAAAAAACAAAGTCCATGAAATTTATAGGACCTCCAATTATCTTAGGCCCATAATTGGGAAAAGTCTCAAAACCACCTAAAGACTGTCAAACCATGCCCTTGATTCTCTCAACCTATAATTGAGAAAAAATAGAGAATTGGTGTGAGGTTATTTCTCACATAAAACCAATTTCCCTAATTACATTAATGAATAATGTGAGACAAATTTCTCTCACAATCATTAATTTATATCAATAATGCATGGGTTTAATAAAATTCATAATTAAATGCATAAGCATAATTTCACCCACTTAAATACTCATCACCAACTTTAAATCATCATGGCGCCAATATATTTTCATGTGCGAAGGTCCTTCCGGATCACACCTCCCCACAAAGAAGCTTTTGGTCTCCAAAAGTATCAGATCCAATTCATCATCAACTGTATGCAAATGTCTGAAAGACACATTCCATCATGACTCCTTCACTTAGCGTACTTTGGAATTGGAACATAATGCCAACACCTGCAACTGCTGCAACACAAATGCTTGAAAAGGCACATCCCTTCAATATTCCTTCACCACTGTCCTTTAGAATTGGAATGAAAATCCCACATCTGGCAAAAGTTGCAACCTGTAGTTGATCATATCTGTTTACATCTTTGGGAACACTTACCAAGAATTCATTGGTCAAGTTTACATGCCAAAATGGCTTAGGCAATCGCCTCATTCAACCTGACTACAAAGAAGCCAACAAGGCTCAATGTGCGAAATATGCCTCTCACTCTCCCTCACATAAGAGTGGCTAAACAAGCCTTTTAAAATACTTTATAATCAACGATACATCATGACTTTCATGGTGGCCACTATGGCCTTTTACATGGAAATTGAAAGGTAATTTGATGTGCCAAATATGTGCACAAAGGGGAAAAATACAAATTTGATGTGCCAAATATGTGCACAAAGGGGAAAAAAATACAAATTGTTTAAAACCCCTTTTTAACATGTGTATGTCCCACATCAAGAAAAAAAATTAATGGTGAAAAGAAAACAAATCCCTAATTGTTAAAAATACCATTTTGACTCACATTCATGAATTCAACGCTTAACCATGGTTGAAAGCCCAATCAATAATGTTGGACCCCACCATAAAAATCCATGCCTGCGCACAATATCTCCACACCATCCATGCTCTATTCACTTGGTAGCCATTCCACACTTTGTGCCATGATTCATACGTAGGTCCTCTCCTTAGCATTAAATGCATCTTCTTCCATGCACGGGCTCAAAATCCACTAATTCGTTGAGGACATGATATGTATCAGCCTACCATTTTTTTCTTCTGCTGCACACAATTTCAAATAGCGACTACGAATTCTTAGGCTTCTTGAGTTGAATACAATATCAGGATACTCCTCACGATACCTTCTTCGATCAAGGAAACTGCACGAGGATTTACACCATGGAATAGAGCATTTTCTACTTCTAAAACCATGCCACCTTCAACGTAGATTGCATGGAAAGTACATGGTGCAGTCCAAGGTATGTCATCCCACATTCACGACATATGTGTACCACCAACTGCGGAATGTGGACAGGCTGAGTGAGCTCCCTTGGCCTATCTCTTCAACAACAACATCGTGCTCCTTGCTGGACGATCTTTGTCAAAGCAACATGAAGATAGTGCATCTTGGCTAGCATGGTATGTGTTTTAGCGAACACATTCTTCCAGGGACACAAATGCATTCTCTTTCTAGAAGGGAGTTGATACCCAAAATGAATGAACGTCAAGAACGGTGAGGGTCAAGAAAGGCTCCGAACATGATTAGTTTGGAGACCCACAGACAAGTAGCTGCAATGTGAAAATGAAACCCTTCCTTCACAGAGCGCCAATGATCAAAACATGATCAATGAACAGATTGTTGTGTGCCCTTTCACAAGCAAGGAGCTATCAATTCATCGTTTGGATTAGCGCCCTCTAACTCGAGACAAATTCGGTAGGAAGCTGCGGATGAGATATTACTTTCTTCATCATCAAATCCATATTATTCTATGCCAGAACCATATTTCTTCCCAAGAAAAAGTAACTGCAACTGCTAGTTGGTCACAACAACCTTGGTGGAGATTGGGAACACATCTGCACACGGGAAGGAATCCTACCAATCCTCCAACATTAACAGGTAGTTACAACGAAGCATCAAGATTTATGGTTTTATCGCCAGTTGTATCTTTGGGTTATCGAAGAAATCCTATCAAAACGGATCCACCGCCGTCACAACACTATGGTGTTGGATTCCATCTAGTTAGTTGCTTATCATGTGAGAAGACAGTTTGTCTTTCTCTCCACTTGTGTTTAGAATGCAGATAAGCCTTCCAGGATGTAAAAGGTAAACAACGTCTTGGTGAAAACACAATACCACGTATGACGCAAAATTCATGGCCTGCTTCCTTGACTATTTCCGGAGAAACGTACTGTGCCCACTAAAGCATTCAACTTCTGGTACACGAGGAAGAGAGGTTTGAGCTTCGTCGTAGGTAACTACTACCATGAACTCATAAGGTTGCACACAGGTCGCGAGGTCGAGTCCCTGAGTGGCTTTGTCTCATATGTCACAAACATCCTCGATGCATCGACCTCTAGTCCACCGTTATCTCCAAGGTTGGCTCTGATTTCTCTTACATCTCCACGACGGAATCCCACCGATTTAAAGGACCATGCCATTGGCTTAGCGGTGGAGTAGCACGGGAGATACTGCCAGAGACCCTGCGGCAGATGATCAAGGTTTCAAAACTCATTATGGTCAAAATACATGCCTTGATACGCACCATCGATCTCGTGGATGGCACTGTCGGGCTGAGGAATCTATCTGATTCATTCAGATGCTCCAATGACCGCATACGCCTTTCGTGTACAAATACTCCACTAATTCCACAAAGTTAGCAACATTTTCATCCAAATTAGCTCAGTTGCGCCACATATGAGTTCCTGTTCGGTGCATGCATCTCTGTGCTTTGACAAAAAGGCTTATAAACTCAGGTTGTCCAGACCAAGTTGCACCAGTGATCAGATTGCCATCAATGAAGTAGGTTGATATCGGCTTTGGGTCTTTCCACACTGCACCTGCAGCAAAAATGACAAGTTTTACGATAGGGTATGCAATACATGTTTTCCCTTTCAATACACTTGCACCAGGAAGAATCAACTTCCCATGATAGATAGAAAAAATATGTTTATTTGAATCAGAAAACTGCTTGACCAATTTAAGAACAAATTCATTTAGAGCTAGGTACTCAGGTGCCCTTCCTCCAGGAACTACCAACCCATCATATATGCTTGCATCAATATCATCAAAAGATGTTGTCAAAAAAAAATAGTGGCCTCGTAGTTCTGAATAAGTCTGAAGGCCCAAGGAATCGTGGACGGCCGTAACGCATTTGTCGCCTGAGTATATCTGCAGCTGCTAGTATCTGCTGTCCATGAAAAATAGAAGCATTCAATTTTTTCTTCTCCTCAAATTGACTGACAATCGATAAAACCTTTTCATTTAGTGCCAAGTATTCAGGAGCACGACCACAAAGTTTTTCTAAAGCATCATATTTTTCCACCATCACATCCTCAAAATTGGCATAAGACTGAAGTTATGGCCCAATTTTTCGCTATATGTCTGATCACCTCATAATCCTCCATGAAGTCCCCACATTTTTCTTCTTCTTCTTCTCTCCAGGCCCCAAAATTCAGCTCTGCTAAGTCTCATCTAGCTGCCTGGAAAGAGAGGATTTGTCGAAGTCCTACAAGTTCCTTCTCCTGTCATCGTCAGTGGTTGAATCGACATTGATCTCCAGGGGTTGACCAATAGCCTTTTTTTGTTTTTTTGTTTTGATAAAACTCTAGGTCGCAATAAATTTTCCATCCGGAGGCCGTTGACGCGATTCAAGAGCTGTCGGATTCCTCTTGCTGAGCTCTTCGCAATGGTATCATTATTTGTTGATTTTGAATCGAAAATTTTTTAAGTGTTTTCCATCAAGAGAGGGATACCCGCCCCCATAAAACTCGAAATTTGGCAAATGAGAAAAAAATAAGTATTGCAGAAACATCATGAACTGCTTACCAAACTAGCACCAAACACTTTCTTCTCTTAATAATGCTTTTTGAATGGTGGATGGAGCCTCCTTCTTCACAAGCTCTTTCACCATGTGTCTGTTTGACTTGTGGCGAATTTCGGGGTGCAACTTCCAATAATTTTTCTCCCAATAGCCATTGATCTTGCAGAAACTACATAAATTATGTCGTTTCCCATTCAACCGTGTCTTTATAATAGGAAGATTCATAAGGTTCTCATCCTTCTTGGTCTCCCTTCTTGTGGGAACATCTGTCTTCTTAACCCACTCTTTCTTTTTACGATGCTTAACTACATCACAGTTAGAAAATCTACAGAACCAATCATTTCTCTTATATGTAAAAGAAGAATTTGAATGACTGTCATACCTTATTGAATTGTCCTTGAACTGATGGAGACTAGGTGGCTTGAATCCCTTCTTGGAATCAGGTGATGAAGAGATGGATTTTGCTTCAATTACCTTCGAGCATTCTCCTTTCCCTTCCTGTCCATAATCCAAACCTGCAAATGGTTGTCTTCGGGTACAAACTTCAGATTCCTTGGCCATTTATGCCAAGTCCACATTCGCTATACCCCATCTTCGTGAGGATTTTCATGCCAACATTAGTTTCATATTGAGAGAGAACATAACATTAAGTGACAACATATACCTCATTTTGATATGTAGCCTCCATCGTCTCAACCTTCTGCATTTTAGACAATAAATCCTCTTTGGCTCGTAGCATCTCTTGAAGCTCCTGCTTAGCAAGCAATAGTTTTCACAATACTGTATTTTCGGCTTGAAGGCTGTCATTTATCTCTTGCAATTCTTATAGTCTTTTAGCGTGCTTCGCTCCTCCGCCCATTTGACAAAGCAGTCACCTGCTCTGATAACACTTGATCCGATCACAGGTCGAGTACTACCCTAACCATCATGTATGACATTAAGATATTTTAATTGAATATGGCTTATACATGCTTAAATGAGCATGTTAGTCCACATAAAAATAATTAAATGAAATGCAAATATCGAGAAGCACAAAACACATAAGAGAGAGACAATCAATTGGTAATGAAGTTCACCCCTCCATCTCTCTGGGGCTACTTCTCTGGATCTGCTTCAATTGGAATGCAAATCCTCTATATTCCTTTGTCAAAGTAAGCTTTCTTACATTCAAGCTCTATGGCTAATCATTAGCCAAGCACTATGGCTCTCAATGGCTAAGTATTCTCTCATGTCTTCTCCTCCTTCTCATGGCTTATATAAGGAATATATATAGTTTTCCTCACCCACTCTCTAAAAAAGAGCATCAATTACAAGACCCACAATTGTAGGGCTTAACTACAAGGAAGGAAAAACAAAGTCCATCATAAAGTAGGACCTCCAACTATCTCAGGCCCATAATTGGGAAAATTCTCAAAACCACCTAAATAATTTCCAACCATGCCCTTTATTCTCTCAAATTATAATTGAGAAAAAAATAGAGAATTGGTGTGAGGTGGTTTCTCACATAAAACCAATTTCCCTAATTACATTAATGAATAATGTGAGACAAATTTATCTCACAATGTTTTAATTTATATCAATAATGCACGGGTTTAATAAAATGCGTAAGAATAATTTCACCCACTTAAATACTTATCACCAACTTCAAATCATCATGGCGCCAAGCTCTTTTCATGTGCGAAGGTCCTTCCGGATCAAGACATCATTGTTGTTTTACACAAGGTCGAATCGTTGAATTAGGAAATCATGAAGTATTGTTTTCCAAAGGAAGGAGCAACACATATTCAATATTGATTAAACTACAAGAAATGGGTATGCCAATTGATGGAAGCCTTCCCCTAAGGAAATCCAAATCCACATGCCTCATTCATTCATTATCAACCAAGTCCTTCATTTTGGAAGTTTAAGAGCCTTAGCTATCAATATAGTATAGGAGAAGATGGGAGACTAAATGCTGATACACGCAAGATTGATCCCCCAACTCAAGGATATTTCTTTAGACTTATCAAATTAAATACACTTGAATTTCCCTATGCTCTACTAGGTGTTGAAGGATCAAACTTCTCTTATTTAATTGGACCAACCTTTGCCATCATAATGAGAAATATGCGTCAAGTTTTCTATTAATATTGAATATGTCTTCATCTACATTGTATATGGTATTTATGTTGTTGTTGCCTACCTTTATCAATACTACTTTTTCAATATCATGGGCGAGAATGTGACTGTAAGAGTTCAAAAGATGATGCTTTTAGTTCAATATCATAATTTTCTCTCGTGTAAGCATAATGGGCACATTTCACACCTGTTAATACTTAGAAATAGAATTAATTACAACATCTATAAAACAATGTCATATCACTTGCAATAACATAATCATATGAAATGGAATTTAGCCTTTTGGATCTAAATTTTTTTTTCTTGGTCCCTATGCACTATGGCCTTCAAGTTCTAATCAAGATCAAGACACAGGGATATTAACTTGAAGATATACTCAGAAATTTGTTACAAAGCTTGACACTGCTTCTATATAGCTCGAATTTAGGATTTAGACATAGAAATACCACACCTGTTAATACTTAGAAATAGAATTAATTACAACACCTATAAAACAATGTCATATCACTTGCAATAAAATAATTATATGAAATGGAAATATTCCTGGCACGTGTGAAATGGACTGCATTTTATATGAATCATAGTGTCATCATTACAATCAAGCCTATTAATTTTCACAAGTTAAATTTACTGAAATTGGGATTGCAATGCTCTGGGTTAAGATATGCATTGAGAGATGGTACATACAACACAATTAAATTTACTGAAATTGGGATTGCAATGCCCCGAGTTAAGCCATGCATTGAGAGATGGTACATATAGGAGAGGAAATCTGCTCTGCTAGTAAACTTTGCATATCTGAAAGTTATTCTTTGCTGAAGGATACTAAAAAATATTACATTTAAATAATGGGCATTTCAATAATGAATGTCAAGTTATATAGGTGAAAAAATATACTAAAGCCCTCCTTGTTGACTAATAGAAATCGTACCAAAATATAGAAATTGATATACGCAACCCCACTTCTATCAATCCTCAACTTGTCTTGATGACTAAGCATTATACTGGTAGTTCCAAAGAGACCTTGTTCACACAAATCTGTCCAGTCAAGGACAAACTTGCCTCCATCATCCTAGATAATGGAAACCAAAAGAATTTGGTAATAAATAGTTGGTCAATGACTTGAAGTTACTAACCTATACTTATCCCAAGTCATAAAAGCTTAGATGGGTCAAAGAATTTGGGCGACCCAAAATGATCACCCCAAAGTAATCCACTACCTTCATTATCAAAGCCTTTTGGGACTCATTGGAGTGTGATAACTCCATTGAGTTGTTCTAACACGAGTTAGCAATACCTTGCACAATATGATGGATACCGCAAGACATAAAGCTTCACAAACATTGTAAGGTGTACAAACTCAAATATACTTCTTCATTTACTCAACTTGCACTTTCTAATCAACCTATTGTTAAGCAAGTCAATCTGAATAATTTGAAACTACACATTGTAGCAAAATAAAAGTCTACAGAGGAAAGCTAACAACAAAACTTTGAAATGAGAACGTAAATGAGGACCCACTTTTTTTAGGTAGCAAAAAATCATCTGATTTTGAAAGTGCTAATTCAGAATACTTTTAATTTTGTTTTTAGCATATTTTTGACACATTGATTTTTCTTATGTGCCAAGTATACACATTATTTTTAAAATGTTAGTGATTTTTATGTTGATTTTGAAAAGCACTAATGCCAACATCATCCCCTTTTTTTAGAAAACTTATTTTTAGAATTTTGTAAATATTATCACATTAACAATAAATTATTTTAATTTAACAATTTTTATTTTCTTCTATCTTCACTTACATATTTTTTGAAATCTATTTTTCAAGTTTGTGTTTTTTTTTGTTTTTTTCTTTTCTTTTATTTGAGTCTTAATTTTTTTGCAATTGTTAAAAAAATGCCAAAATTTTTAAAGTTTCAGTCTTTAATATAGTTATATATTAGTATAAATAATATTTCATTTATAAATATATATATATATATATATATATATATATATATATATATATATATATATATATATATATATATATATATATATATAAAAAGAGAGAAAGAAAAATAAACATTTTGGGACTTTATTGCTACTTCTTCTCAAATAAACCATTTTTATAGGAAAAAATTAACAAAATTATAAAATTAAACATTTTTAGATTTTGCTGTGAAATTAATAATAATAACATTTTTTTTTCTAGAATTAAATGATTAACATAAAACATGAAGTGAAAATCACATTGTACAAATAATAAACATGTAATAACAACTATTCAATACTTATTATTCTCATAAAATGTCAAAGTCAAAACATTACAAATATAGCTTATTAACAGTTACAAAAAATGAGCTTCAGTTGGAAGCTTAGCTAAAATTTAATCAATAATACCACGTAACCCAAACTCTTCATCTTCAAGAGTTTCATTATTATATTCTTCCATAATATTTTCATTATTGGCTTTAGTTTGATCATTTTCCTCTTCTGATGGATCTTTGATGTCTGCGGATGTCGCAAAGTATGCCTTTCCATTTATTCCATCTAATGATGATTGAGGGTCCCCCTTTTTTTTTCCATGTGGGATTCATTAAAACCCCCTTTCCCGAAACCAAATTCTTGCATTGCTTCAGGAAGAAATGGAAGAGAATTAATTCTTTTATGAATAAATTTGCATTGTACTAGGTATTTCTCAATAGAAATGCAATTTCTTCCTTTTTGTAAACAACATTCTAGTGTTCTACCTAATCATCAAGTACAAAAGAAATAATTTAGTAAATTAGTATAAACTGCAAAGATAAAGAAAAATAAATTGAAATTGTTTTATGTGATAAGCTTACTAGACTTGAAATAAATCCAAAACCCAATCTCCTTCATTTATAAATAAATGTAAATGGATTGTCAGATGTGGTTTTTGATATAATTAACCTCTCTCATTTTTCTTCTTTATATTCATATGTTAGTTTTTACACTGTATCTTGAAGTTAAATACTTAGCTATGAAATGCCATCTATGATTTGAAAAGCACTAGTATAGCTATCACCTTTTGTGCAATTTCAACTGCATTTGAATGAACTCTGATCGCCTGTTAGATTGATTCTCCATGACCAATAGAATTTGACTTTTACTGTAACATGAAAATGTAAGTACAATTAACTTTTATTTTATATTGATTTTTAGCATTAATCAAACATACAATTTCAACTTCTTACCATGTATTTGCATCCTTGAATTTGCTTTTCCCTTGAAGCTTGATAATAACAACCCCAATTGTGTGTATGAATGAAATGTCACAAATCTCCAAAATGTTGATGTTGTGACTTCTAGCAATCTCGCAAACACTTTACTAAAAGCTTGATAAGTATAAGTGTCACTGTCATATTCAATGTTTTGGATATTGAAACCATGAGGAATATATGCAATAACTAGGGAATAATCTCTTTTAGGTATGAGTTTTGCAATGTCCTCACAATCACTTGATATTATTTGATATTGGATAGTGTGGATCCCATTCCAAATGAAATGATTAAGACTGGAAACAAGTGCAACATCACTAAGACGTTGTTTTCTCATCTTTTTCATTTTATTTTTTTCAATAAAGCTTCTGAAACTATCCGATGCTCAATTTGCATCCTTCTTCATTTTTAATGAAATAAACAAATATATCTATAAGTTTTAAATAAAAATAATATACATATGAATAGAAATGAATGTATAACTCAACATAACTTTTTAAATGCAAGATAAAAATCTTTTAGCACCGATGTAGAACTTGAATCTCAGTTGTTACGTACAATATCATCCCAACTATCTTCATTCAACAATTTAACCATTTGTTCTTGTATTCTCATATAAACCTTGTGATTGAATAAATAAAGTAAACAATGTTAATATAGTGATATGTATAACAAATACTAATAATAACAATATATTATATTTAACAGAAACTTATAATCTAGAAATAAGTAAAAATAACAAACTTACTTTAGAAATTCCTCAGGCATTTCCTCCATTGATAATTCTCTTGACTTTACACGAGATTATTGCTTTGACAAGTTTTTTAGCCTTCACTCCTTGCATTGCTCTCCAAGGTGTGATAGTCATATCTACTGGAAGGAGCTTCATTTCAGGACCTGATTTACTGCTGGTAGATATCAATGGTTTAGACTTTTTGACTTTCTGAATTTTTATGCCAACGTTCTACCACTACTCAAAAATCCGTTCACTCAATTCCCATATCTCTCTAGTTCTAAATGCCAACTAGAAAATGTTATCCATACCTCTGAATATTTCAAAATTTACTTTGCCACCTTTTGAATTGATTTTTTCCTCAATTTGATAACCTTTTTCCATACAAAATTCCTTCCAAAATGCATGATCAACCTTTGTATTATCCCACCACATTTTTCTTCAAATTCACTATGAATAAATTTGATCATTTGAATTAAAGTCGTAGACATCCTATACTCATTATCTGAATTATGATCCCATGCTAATAAATTTGCTACTGTATCTGTTAAACCAACATAAATGATACATTTCATTGTTTCAAAACACGGGGTATTGGGATATTCTTCCATCAGTTTCCTTTGAGCTTCTACAGAATGGTTGCCCCCAGGTACATAATATTTGTATTCAAAGCATTTTGACTTGTCAAATGCTTCTTTGGTAGGAACCTGAATTGGATAAAAAATAAGAACATAATCAACCACATGTGCAAAAATGTTGTACCTCATCAATGTTTTCAAATTGTGAACATGCAAGTGGTGTGGCTTTCTAATTTGATATTCAAACTGTCCTTTATATGGCATGTAGACTTGAATGTCATTAAGTTGAAATCACCGACCACCCTTAATTAAATTTGTCTTCATCAAATGATGTCGAATGGAACTTTGTTTTGTTCTAATAATGTCATCCTCTAAATAAGCTCTTGGTGTAATGATTTACCTGCTTCCTTTTGAGCTTTCACTAGGACCTTCACTACTGCCTATGATTTTTTTAGAATGAGAAATTTTAGTATCTTCCTCCTATTGGCTATGATATTTTCTTCAATGGAAGCAATCTCCTCATCATCAACTAGAAGGGAGACATTCTTGGGCATTTTTGTTCTTGCTCTTTTATGGCTCTTCTTCTTTCTAACATTAGTTCTAATACGATCCTCAATAATGGCAACACATTCTTCATATTCAACTTCAACTTCAACTTCCTCCTCTTCAAAAGTAACATGTATACCTTTAATATATTGATCCCTTTGATACATTCTTATAGCATCATGAAGTATACATTTTTGCTTCTTTCCCATATCTTCTTCTTCATGTTCATGGAAAATTCCTACAACATTCATAATATCTCTCTCTATATAATAGATTCCCAACAACATAATTGAAAGACCCTCAACAAAATCCCGTCAAACAAAATATAATATGTCAATAATAACTAAGTTATTAAGAATATAATGATACATTTAGAATATCACAAAACATATAAATGTAAATAAAAAACTTACAATCTTATGTGCAATATTATTTACAATTTGTTTGCATATCCTTGAAGAATATTCCCCCATGTTATACATCGTCAATGTAAAATGATATCTAAGTTTATCATGAGAATTGGGTGGTTTTGAAAGTATATAAACATTTTTTGTATTTGGAAAAATATATAGGTCTAGTACTTTTCCCACCAGCTCATAACTTGCAGCATCAAAATTCTTACTAGCATATAGATATAATTGCAAACTTTCGCCTTCTCTATATTTCATAAACCATGCATATTTTGTACGATTCACTTATTTTGATTTCTTCCAGTATGAAACCAACTTCTTGTCTTTTGAGGAGGCATCTCCTACATTTTCAGTAATTATCTGAGGTTGAGTTTGTTCAACAGTGTTTTTTGAGGGCCCACCTGCAACTTTAGATTATGAAATTATTGAATTTGGTCTAGAAAGATTGACAAACACCTTCCTTAATGTCATTTTCCCGCAAACATATATATCTACATATAAATTAGTAAATCACAAAAAACCCAATATCTTATGTAAACAAAAAAAATGAAAAAATGAAAAACTAAAAAACATCAGAAACATGTACATCACCCCCAGGTCTAATGTGCATTTGGGTTCATCCAAAATAGAAAACCAATTTCTTAAAAAAAAGTATATATATATATATATATATATATATATATATTTTAAATTTAAATTTAAATTATTTATTTATTTATTTATTCTCCTCATTTTGCCGTGGAATTTTTTTAATGTTCATTTTTTACATGCTTGCCCTTTCAGGCAGAGTGGCTACACTCAGGCGGGGCCTCATTTCAGTGCCACCGTGGGCCTCCCTATACGATGCTTGAGGGCCGACTCTGGGTGCCCACCCGTCGGAGCGCTCTCCCACAACACGATGGCTATTGTAGCTTATTTTTGCCAGCTAGAAATGCAGGCACAACACAAACAACTATTGGGTCAAAGAACACGAGAGCTTAAATCATTGGCTATTGCAAATGAAAAACTTGAGGAAGTTGGAAGGAAACTTTTAGATTGTGAGCAAAAAATCAATATCCTCTAGAAATGGCTTAAGAGTAAAGAAATTGATATGGGGGAATTGAAAAATAAAATTAAGTGCTTTTTGTAGAGAAAAGTGCCATAGTCAATTCCATCAAAGTGCAAGAAGAAAAAATTTCAAGGCTTATAGAGGAAAATGAAAACAAGAAGTTGGATCTTCAACATGTATGCACTAAATAGGAATTTCAAGAGGAGGTGGAAGAATGAGAGGAAAATAGCTTAATCTTTTAGATTAAAGAGAAATTGCATCCGCCTTTGAACTGTATGTAAGTAACACACAAACATTTTGGTTTTAAAGAATGATTTGATAGTTTCTCAGGATTAGTTGGTGCAATTGATTGCTACTACTGGAAGCAATGAGAATATTTTCAGTGATCTTTAAGATAAGGATCAACTTTATGAAAATAAAGGTACTTGAAAAGCAGGTTTTTGGATTGCGAGTAGCTTTGGAAGGGACAGAAGTTTGATTAAAGGAGGAAAACATTGAAATGTTATCTTTGTGTAATTCAGTTGATGAAATTCAACCTCTATTAGCAAACATTAAATTAGATGTAAAATCAACTTTAAGGGAAGTATGTGAGTTTCTAGAACAAGTTTTAGAAGGAAAAAAAATTGGTGTAGCTCGTGTATGGTTATTATACATTGACATCCACTTCAATTTCCTTTCAGGAATTGGCTAAAAATAGCGATTGTGAAAATAGTGAAGAATATGGAGCTTTGAAAATTTCAACATCGCTAGCCTTATTACTGTATTTTCCTAGCAAAGAGAAACCACATACACAGAAAACGAAGACATTCAAAGGCCATTAATTTAGGGCTTGGTTTTGAGCAAATGGTGAAGAATTTCAAAATTTCACGATCTGGGTTTTGTGCAGAATACCGCCAATTGACTTGAGAGAGGGCATATTCCACAAATTTAAGGCGGTTTTTGATATTTTGCCAGTTATTTAAACCTTTGTTTTTATAAAAACGTCCTACGAATTGGGGGATGTCTCATTTATGTTGGAAATCAATTGCAAGATGACAATTTAATTCTCAGAAACACTTGGAATTAAATAATATTTACTTTATGTTGACGCTAAATTCGAGGAACAAAATTTCAATGGCAAACAAAAGTTTGAAGTTTCGCTATCGAGATCAACACCAACTTGGGTTAATGAAGCTACAGTAGTGGGAGCATGAATTATATGCTTTGGCTTTGAATTATGAGGCTTTTCCTGTTTGGATACTTCAATTCCATAGAAATTTAGTATCCAAAGATGAGCTCTCCAAATATATGGCCTCTGAGAAGCATTTCACATGATTTTTTCCGTGTGCTAGTGAACTAGATTATTGCACCTTAGTTTGAAGACAATAAAAGGTGAAGAAATCAGGATCAACCAAAGAGTCAATCATTAAAATAAAATGCAGTCAACTAGAAGAAAACAAGCTATCGTTCTACATAAAATTGATCCAGGGGGCTCTAGAGACACACATAGGACCAAGAGGGCTTATGAAAGCTCAAAGTTCAAAGTGACAGGAAGGTGGAAAACTCATCTTCAGATTGAAGAGCTCATCGCCCTGATTGCAATGGTGTGAATGAATTTTTAAGTGTTTTCCATCAAGAGAGGGATACGTGCCCCCATAAATTATTTGTTGATTTTGAATCGAAATTTTTTTAAGTGTTTTCCATCAAGAGAGGGATACCTGCCCCCATAAAACTCGAAATTTGGCAAATGAGAAAAAATAAGTATTGCAGAAACATCATGAACTGCTTACCAAACCAACACCAAACACTTTCTTCTCTTAATCATGCTTTTTGAATGGTGGATGGAGCCTCCTTCTTCACGAGCTCTTTCACCATGTGTTTGTTTGACTTGTGGCGAATTTCGGGGTGCAACTTCCAATACTTTTTCTCCCAATGGCCATTGATCTTGCAGAAACTACATAAATTATGTCGTTTCCCATTCAACTATGTCTTTATAATAGGAAGATTCAGAAGGTTCTCATCCTTCTTGGTCTCCCTTCTTGTGGGCACATCTGTCTTCTTAACCCACTCTTTCTTTGTATGATTCTTGACTACATCATGGTTAGAAAATCTATAGAACCAATCATTTCTCTTATATGTAAAAGAAGAATTTGATTGACTGTCATACCTTCTTGACTTTTCCTTGAACTGATGGAGACTAGGTGGCTTGAATCCCTTCTTGGAATCAGGTGATGAAGAGATGGATTTTGCTTCAATTACCTTTGAGCATTCTCCTTTCCATTCTTGTCCATAACCCAAACTTGCAAATGGTTGTCTCCAGGTACAAACTTCAATGGCTACGTGATTCCTTGGCCATTTATGCCAAGTCCACATTTGCTATACCCCATCTTCGTGAGGATTTTCATGCCAACATTAGTTTCATATTGAGAGAGAACATAACATGAAGTGACAACATATACCTCATTTTGATATGCAGTCTCCATCGTCTCAACCTTCTGCATTTTAGACAATAAATCCTCTTTGGCTCGTAACATCTCTTGAAGCTCCTGCTTAGCGAGCAATAGTTTTCGCAATACTGTATTTTCGGCTTGAAGGCTGTCATTTATCTCTTGCAACTCTTATAGTCTTTTAGCGTGCTTCGTTCCTCCGCCCATTTGGCAAAGTAGTCACCTGCTCTGATACCACTTGATCTGATCACAGGTCGAGTACTACCCTAACCATCATGTACGACATTAAGATCTTTTAATTGATTATGGCTTATACATGCTTAAATGAGCATGTTAGTCCACATAAAAATAATTAAATGAAATGCACATATCGAGAAGCACAAAACACATAGGAGAGAGACAATAAACTGGTAATGAAGTTCACCCCTAAATCTCTTTGGGGCTACTTCTCTGGATCTGCTTCAATTGGAATGCAAATCCTCTTTATTCCTTTATCAAAGTAAGCTTTCTTACATTCAAGCTCTATGGCCGATCATTAGCCAAGAATTATGGCTCTCAATGGCTAAGTATTCTCTCATGTCTTCTCCTCCTTCTCATGGCTTATATAAGGAATATATATAGTTTTCCTCACCCACTCTCCAAAAAAGAGCATCAATTACAAGACACCCAATTGTAGGGCTTAACTACAAGGAAGGAAAAACAAAGTCCATCATAAAGTAGGACCTCCAACTATCTCAAGCCCATAATTTGGAAAATTCTCAAAACCACCTAAATAATTTCCAACCATGCCCTTTATTCTCTCAAATTATAATTGAGAAAAAAATAGAGAATTGGTGTGAGGTGGTTTCTCACATAAAACCAATTTCCCTAATTACATTAATAAATAATGTGAGACAAATTTATCTCACAATTTTTTAATTTATATCAATAATGCACGGGTTTAATAAAATGCGTAAGAATAATTTCACCCACTTAAATACTTGTCACCAACTTCAAATCATCATGGCGCCAAGCTCTTTTCATGTGCAAAGGTCCTTCCGGATCAAGACAACATTGTTGTTTTACACAAGGTCGAATCGTTGAATTAGGAAATCATGAAGTATTGATTTCCAAAGGAAGGAGCAACACATATTCAATATTGATTAAACTACAAGAAATGGGTATGACAATTGATGGAAGCCTTCCCCTAAGGAAATCAAAATCCACATGCCTCATTCATTCATTATCAACCAAGTATTTGAGCCTTCATTTTGGAAGTTTAAGAGCCTTAGCTATCAATGTAGTATAGGAGAAGATGGGAGACTTGAAATGATTTCAAATGCTGATACACGCAAGATTGATCCCCCAACTCAAGGATATTTATTTAGACTTATCAAATTAAATACACTTGAATTTCCCTATGCTCTACTAGGTGTTGAAGGATCAAACTTCTCTTTTTTAATTGGACCAACCTTTTCCATCATAATGAGAAATATGCGTCAAGTTTTCTATCAATATTGAATATGTCTTCATCTACATTGTATATGGTCTTTATGTTGTTGTTGCCTACCTTTATCAATACTACTTTTTCAATATCATGGGCGAGAATGTGACTGTAAGAGTTCAAAAGATGATGCTTTTAGTTCAATATCATAATTTTCTCTTGTGTAAGCATAATGGGCACATTTCACACCTGTTAATACTTAGAAATATAATTAATTACAACACCTATAAAACAATGTCATATCACTTGCAATAACATAATCATATGAAATGGAATTTAGCCTTTCAGATCTAATTTTTTTTTTTCTTGTTCCCTATGCACTATGGCCTTCAAGTTCTAATCAAGATCAAGACACAGGGATATTAACTTGAAGATATACTCAGAAATTTGTTACAAAGCTTGACGCTGCTTCTATATAGCTCAAATTTAGGATTTAGACATAGAAATACCACACCTGTTAATACTCAGAAATAGAATTAATTACAACACATATAAAACAATGTCATATCACTTGCAATAAAATAATTATATGAAATGGAAATATTCCTGGCACGTGTGAAATGGACTGCATTTTATATGAATCATAGTGTCATCATTACAATCAAGCCTATTAATTTTCACAAGTTAAATTTACTGAAATTGGGATTGCAATGCTCTGGGTTAAGCTATGCATTGAGAGATGGTACATACAACACAATTAAATTTACCGAAATTGGGATTGCAATGCCTCGAGTTAAGCCATGCATTGAGAGATGGTACATATAGGAGAGGAAATCTTCTCTGCTAGTAGACTTTGCATATCTGAAAGTTATTCTTTGCTGAAGGATACTACAAAATCTTACATTTAAATAATGGGCATTTCAATAATGAATGTCAAGTTATATAGGTGAAAAAATATACTAAAGCCCTCCTTGTTGACTAATAGAAACCGTACCAAAATATAGAAATTGATATACGCAACCCCACTTCTATCAATCCTCAACTTGTCTTGATGACTAAGCATTATACTGGTAGTTCCAAAGAGACCTTGTTCACACAAATTTGTCCAGTCATGGACAAAATTGCCTCCATCATCCTAGATAATGGAAACCAAAAGAATTTGGTAATAAATAGTTGGTCAATGACTTGAAGTTACTAACCTATACTTATCCCAAGTCATAAAAGCTTAGATGGGTCAAAGAATTTGGGCGACCCAAAATGATCACCCCAAAGTAATCCACTACCATCATTATCAAAGCCTTTTGGGACACATTGGAGTGTGATAAATCCATTGATTTTTTCTAACACGAGTTAGCAATACCTTGCACAATATGATGGATACCGCAAGACATAAGGCTTCACAAACATTGTAAGGTGTACAAACTCAAATATACTTCTTCATTTACTCAACTTGCACTTTCTAATCAACCTATTGTTAAGCAAGTCAATCTGAATAATTTGAAACTACACATTGTAGCAAAATAAAAGTCTACAGAGGAAAGCTAACAACAAAACTTTGAAATGAGAACGTAAATGAGGACCCACTTTTTTTAGGTAGCAAAAAATCATCTGATTTTGAAAGTGCTAATTCAGAATACTTTTAATTTTGTTTTTAGCATATTTTTGACACATTGATTTTTCTTATGTGCCAAGTATACACATTATTTTTAAAATGTTAGTGATTTTTATGTTGATTTTGAAAAGCACTAATGCCAACATCATCCCCTTTTTTTAGAAAACTTATTTTTTATTTTAAATTTTGTAATGTGTCAAATGCTAATAATTATTTTCTAAATTTAACAATTTTTGAAGTACTTCTTCTTCCTCTTCACTTACATATTTTTTTTAAAGTGTTTTTCAAGTTTGTGTTTTTTTGTTTTTCTTTTCATTTTTTTTTAGTGAGATCTTTAATTTTTTTGCAGTGTTAAAAAAAATGCCAAAATTTTAAAGTTTCAATCTTTAATATAGTTATATATTGTTAAATAATATTTCATTGCAATATATATATATATATATATATATATATATAACAAAAAAATAAACATTTTGGGACTTTATTGCTAAAAATGACATGTCAAATAAACCATTTTTATAGGAAAAAATTAACAAAAGAAGTATAAAATTAGCAATTTTTTTGAATTTTATGTGAAATTAATAATAATAAATTTTTTTTCTTTTCAAAAATTAAATGATTCACATAAAAAATGAAGTGAAAATCACATTATAAAAATAGTAAACATATAATAATAACAACTGAATACTTATTATTCTCATAAAATGTCAAAGTCAAAACATTACAAGTATAACTTATTAATAGTTACAAAAAATGAGCTTCATCTGGAAGCTTAATTGAAATTTAATCAATAATAGCACGTAACCCAAACTCTTCATATTCAAGAGTTTCATTATTGTCTTCTTCCACAATATTTTCATTATTGGCTTCAATTTGATCATTTTCCTCTTCCGATGGATCTTTGATGTCTGCGAATCTCCCAATGTATGCATTTCCAATCATTCCGTCTAATGGTGGTTGAGGTTCCTTTGCTTTTTTTTCCATACGGGATTCATTAAATTTTCCTCTCCTCAAACCAACTTCTTGCATTGCATCTAGAAGAAATTGAAGATCATGAATTCTTTGGTGAATAAATTTGCATTGTACTGTGTCTTTATCAATGGAAATGCAATTTATTCCTTTTTGTAAGCAACATGCTAGTGTTGTACCTAATCATCAAGTACAAAAGAAATAATTAAGTAAATTGGTATAAACACATAAAAATTAAAAAAGAAAATATTGAAATTCGTTTTATGTGATAAAGCTTACCTGAGCTTGAAAATAAATCCAAAACCCAATCTCCTTCATTTGAAAATAAATGTAAAAGATA
The DNA here is from genome assembly GCA_034641835.2 of Pinus albicaulis. Lineage (NCBI taxonomy): Eukaryota > Viridiplantae > Streptophyta > Pinopsida > Pinales > Pinaceae > Pinus > Pinus albicaulis. Next base: position 259,939,901 of record CM076577.1, on the reverse strand, counting down.
GTTAATCAAAGATTGTGGTTTTTGATATATGTTAACTATCTCTCATTTTTCTTCTTTATATTCATATGTTAGTTTTTTTACAACAACATCATGGAACAATACTTGGCTATGACTCTTTCCATCTACTTGATTGAAAAGCATAGGCGTATAGCTACCACCTTTTGTCCAAATTTCAACCTGAATGAACTCATAGTCACTTATAATTGGTTGATCTCCGCAACCAATAAGATTTGACTTTTGCCTGTAACATGAAAATGTAAAATTCTAATTAACTTGTACATAAACGATTTTTTTAACATTAATCAAACATACAATTTCAACTTCTTACCATGTAAGCTGCATCCTTGAATTTGCTTTTCCCTTGAAGCTTGATAATAACAACCCCAATTGTGTGTATGAATGAAATGTCACAAGTCTCCAAAATGTTGATGTTGTGACTTCTAGCAATCCCGCAAACACTTTACTAAAAGCTTGATAAGTATAAGTGTCACTGTCATATTCAATGTTTTGGATATTGAAACCATGAGGAGTATATGCAATAACTAGGGAATAATCTCTTTTAGGTATGAGTTTTGCAATGTCTTCACAGTCACCTGATATTATTTTATATTGGATAGTGTGGATCCCATTCCAAATGAAATGATTAAGACTGGAATCAAGTGCAACATCACTAAGACATTGTTTTCTCATCTTTTTCATTTTATTTTTTTCAATAAAGCTTCTGAAACTATCTGATGCTCAATTTGCATCCTTCTTCATTTTTAATGAAATAAACAAATATATCTATAAGTTTTAAATAAAAATAATATACATATGAATAGAAATGAATGTATAACTCAACATAACTTTTTAAATGCAAGATGAAAATCTTTTAGCACTGATGTAGAACTTGAATCTCGGTAGTTACGTACAATATCATCCCAACTATCTTCATTCAACAATTTAACCATTTGTTCTTGTATTCTCATATAAACCTTGTGATTGAATAAATAAAGTAAACAATGTTAATATAGTGATATGTATAACAAATACTACTAATAACAATATATTATATTTAACAGAAACTTATAATCCAGAAATAAGTAAAAATAACAAACTTACTCTAGAAATTCCTCAGGCATTTCCTCCACTGATAATTCTCCTGACTTTACACGAGAATATTGCTTTGACAAGTTTTTCAGCCTTCACTCCTTGCATTGCTCTCCAAGGTGTGATAGTCATATCTACTGGAAGGAGCTTCATTTCAGGACCTGATTTACTGCTGGTAGATATCAATGGTTTAGACTTTTTGACTTTTTGAATTTTTATGCCAACGTTCTCCCACTACTCAAAAATCCGTTCACTCAATTCCCATATCTCTCCAGTTCTAAATGCCAACTAGAAAATGTTATCCATACCTCTGAATATTTCAAAATTTCCTTTGCCACCTTTTGAATTGATTTTTTCCTCAATTTGATAACCTTTTTCCATACAACATTCCTTCCAAAATGCATGATCAACCTTTATATTATCCCACCACATTTTTCTTCAAATTCAATATGAATAAATTTGATCCTTTGAATGAAAGTCATAGACATCCTATACTCATTATCTGAATTATGATCCCATGTGAATAAATTTACTACTGTATTTGTTAAACCAACATAAATTATACATTTCATTGTTTCAAAACACGAGGTATTGGGATATTCTTCCATCAGTTTCCTTTGAGCTTCTACAGAATGGTTTCCCCCAGGTACATAATATTTGTATTCAAAGCATTTTGACTTGTCAAATGCTTCTTTGTAGGAACCTGAATTGGATAAAAAATAAGAACATAATCAACCACATGTGCAAAAATGTTGTACCTCATCAATGTTTTCAAATTGTGAACATGCAAGTGGTGTGGCTTTCTAATTTGATATTCGAACTGTCCTTTATATGTCATGTAGACTTGAATGGCATTAAGTTGAAATCACCGACCACCCTTAATTAAATTTGTCTTCATCAAATGATGTCGAATGGAACTTTGTTCTGTTCTAATAATGTCATCCTCTAAATAAGCTCTTGGTGTAATGATTTACCTGCTTCCTTTTGAGATTTCACTAGGACCTTCACTACTGCTCATGATTTTTTCAGAATGAGAAACTTTTAGTTTCTTCCTCCTATTGGCTATGATATTTTCTTCAATGGAAGAAATCTCCTCATCATCAACTAGAAGGGAGACATTCTTGGGCATTTTTGTTCTTGCTCTTTTATGGCTCTTCTTCTTTCTAACATTAGTTCTAATATGATCCTCAGTAATGGCAACACATTCTTCATATTCAACTTCAACTTCAACTTCCTCCTCTTCAAAAGTAACATGTATACCTTTAATATATTGATCCCTTTGATACATTCTTATAGCATCATGAAGTATTCATTTTTGCTTCTTTCCCATATCTTCTTCTTCATGTTCATGGAAAATTCCTACAACATTCATAATATCTCTCTCTATATAATAGATTCCCAACAACATAATTGAAAGACCCTCAACAAAATCCCGTCAAACAAAATATAATATGTCAATAATAACTAAGTTATTAAGAATATAATGATACATTTAGAATAGCACAAAACATATAAATGTAAATAAAAAACTTACAATCTTATGTGCAATATTATTTACAATTTGTTTGCATATCCTTGAAGAATCTTCCCCCATGTTATACATCGTCAATGTAAAATGATATCTAAGTTTATCATGAGAATTGGGCGGTTTTGAAAGTATATAAACATTTTTTGTATTTGGAAAAATATATAGGTCTAGTACTTTTCCCACCAGCTCATAACTTGCAACATCAAAATTCTTACTAGCATATAGATATAATTGCAAACTTTCACCTTCTCTATATTTCATAAACCATGCATATTTTGTACGATTCACTTATTTTGATTTCTTCCAGTATGAAACCAACTTCTTGTCTTTTGAGGAGGCATCTCCTACATTTTCAGTAATTATCTGAGGTTGAGTTTGTTCAACAGTGTTTTTTGAGGGCCCACCTGCAACTTTAGATTATGCAATTATTGAATTTGGTCTAGAAAGATTGACAAAAACCTTCCTTAATGTCATTTTCCCGCAAACATATATATCTACATATAAATTAGTAAATCACAAAAAACCCAATATCTTACGTAAACAAAAAAAATGAAAAAATTAAAAACTAAAAAACATCAAAAACATGTACATCAGCCCCGGGTCTAATGTGCATTTAGGTTCATCCAAAATAGAAAACCAATTTCTTAAAAAAAAGTATATATATATATATATTTTAAATTTAAATTTAAATTTTTTATTTATTTATTTTTTCTCCCCGGCCGCCCGTGGAAATTTTTTTTTAATGTTTTTTTACATGTGCTCGCCCACCCGACTCCGGGTGCCCACCCGTGGGAGCGCTCTCCCACAACACGATGGCAGGGGGGACGACTCTGGGTGCCCACCCGTGGGAGCGCTCTCCCACAACACGATGGTTGTTGTAGCTTATTTTTGCCAGCTAGAAATGCAGGCACAACACAAACAACTATTGGGTCAAAGAACACGAGAGCTTAAATCATTGAGTATTGCAAATGAAAAACTTGAGGAAGTTGGAAGGAAACTTTTAGATTGTGAGAAAAAAATCAATATCCTCTAGAAATGGCTTAAGAGTAAAGAAATTGATATGGGGGAATTGAAAAAGAAAATTAAGTGCTTTTTGCAGAGAAAAGTGCCATAGTCAATTCCATCAAAGTGCAAGAAGAAAAAATTTCAAAGCTTATAGAGGAGAATGAAAACAACAAGTTGGATCTTCAACATGTATGCACTAAATAGGAATTTCAAAAGGAGGTGGAAGAATGAGAGGAAAATAGCTTAATCTTTTATATTAAAGAGAAATTGCATCCGCCTTTGAACTGTATGTAAGTAAGACACAAATATTTTGGTTTTAAAGGATGATTTGATAGTTTCTCAGGATTAGTTGGTGCAATTGATTGCTACTACTGGAAGCAATGAGAATATTTTCAGTGATCTTTAAGATAAACTTCAACTTTATGAAGATAAAGGTACTTGAAAAGCAGGTTTTTGGATTGCGAGTAGCTTTGGAAGGGACAAAAGTTTGATTAAAGGAGGAAAACATTGAAATGTTATCTTTGTGTAATTCAGTTGATGAAATTCAACCTCTATTAGCAAACATTAAATTAGATGTAAAATCAACTTTAAGGGAAGTATGTGAGTTTCTAGAACAAGTTCCAGAAGGAAAAAAAATTAGTGTAGCTCGTGTATGGTTATTATACATTGACATCCACTTCAATTTCCTTTCAGGAATTGGCTAAAAATAGCGATTGTGAAAATAGTGAAGAATATGGAGCTTTGAAAATTTCAACATCGCTAGCCTTATTACTGTATTGTCCTATCAAAGAGAAACCACATACACAGAAAACGTAGACATTCAAAGGCCATTAATTTAGGGCTTGGTTTGGAGCAAATGGTGAAGAATTTCAAAATTTCGCGATCTGGGTTTTGTGCAGAATACCGCCAATTGACTTCAGCAAGGGCATCAAGGGCATATTCCACAAATTTAAAGCGGTTTTTGATATTTTTCCAGTTATTTAAACCTTTGTTTTTACAAAAATGTCCTGCGAATTGGGGGATGTCTCATTTATGTTGGAATTCAATTGCAAGATGACAATTTCATTCTCAGAAACACTTGGAATTAAATAATATTTACTTTATGTTGACGCTAAATTCCAGGAACAGAATTTCAATGGCAAACAAAAGTTTGAAGTTTAGCTATCGAGATCAACACCAACTTGGGTTAATGAAGCTACAGTAGTGGGAGCATGAATTATATGCTTTGGTTTTGAATTATGAGGCTTTTCCTGTTTGGATGCTTCAATTCCATAAAAAATTAGTATCCAAAGATGAGCTCTCCAAATATATGGCTTCTGAGAAACATTTCACATGAATTTTTCCTTGTGCTAGTGAACTAGATTATTGCACCTTAGTTTGAAGACAATGAAAGGTGAAGAAATCACGATCAACCAAAGAGTCAATCATTAAAATAAAATGTAGTCAACTAGAAGAAAACAAGCTATCGTTCTACATAAAATTGATCCAGGTGGCTCTAGAGACACACATAGGACCAAGAGGGCTTATGAAAGCTCAAAGTTGAAAGTGACAGGAAGGTGGAAAAATCAGCTTCAGATTGAAGAGCTCATCGCCCTGATTGCAACGGTGTGAACGACGTGTCAATCCGAGGTCGTATAAGAAAGTTAGAGCAATTTGAAGTTTTGTTAATGCAAGGGAAGTGGGGCCCACAAAATGCCACATGGCATCCCAGTAAGCACGTGGGACCAACATGGAAGCCCCTCGAATATTGACACATGGCGCTCCTCCATTGGCCCTCACCCTGCGCAAAAAGACAAACAAAACATATTGAAACAAAAATCATTTTTAATTTTAAAATATTTATTTTAATAACTATATAACAAAATCATTAAATGAAACAATCAATATATATAAAAGAAATGAACGAAAATCTCACAAGATATTTTATTAATGCATGGTTCCTTTATTAACCATATAATAAGTCGTTTGAAAAATATTTAAACATGGTGGGTGTGGGTTTGTTTTAAAGCAACGAAAGTTACGTGGGTGAGGGCCACGTGCCCACGGACCTCGCCCACAATTCACCATCCCAAACCACCGATGATTATGATGATTATCTTAACCACACCAAAGAAATATGTTAAAAAAATAATGCAGAGTGTCTTATAATGGGTCGAGTCAGGGCTCGAACTCGTGACCTCTGCCAGCCTAACGTCCTCTGCCTCAAACAACCCACGAATAGTCATTGTAGTTTTTGCCTAGCTTTTTATACTTAAACTCAATGATTTTCCATGGCGCCCAGAGCATGTTAGACCTGGGCATGTAGTTCGAGGCAGAGGAGGCAGAATGGTGGCACAAATTTTGAGATGAAGAATATTCCTTTGATGCCCAGAGATTCCCTAGGGGAGGTAAATTTGTTTTTATTAGAATATGCTCAAGTTTATAGTCATTTTTATTAGATTATTGCAGGGAACGTAATGTCAATACCAGATTCATTTTTTCAGCAGTGGTTTTGCAGATTCCCTGTTGAGGAGAATCTTTAGGAATCTTGAGGGAATAAGATTCCTTGGAAGCCAAAATTCGCCGGTGTCTGATTGAGGTCAAATTTATACTCATTATTCTCATAATTTCACAAAGATCTCAATGGTGAGATCATATTCCTGTTTTGAGTTTCAGATTTTCAGATTCCCTATGGAGCAACATCTTTGAGGAATCTAAAATATTCCTTATGGCCCAAATTTCGACAGTATCAGAATTCAGCAAATTAACGGTTGATTCTACACCTTTCGGTGACACGAATTCATGGGTGTAGTCAAATTTTCCATATGAGCCTTAAATTTTTCAGCCATTTTCCAAGCATGGGATGTCAATGTTGGATTTCAGCATGTGGACAGTCAATTTCTTGCCATTTGATGCCACGTTTGCGATGGTGCTTTCAGATCCAATGATTGAGAATCCTATTCTTCAACCAACGTTAGAGTTAAGGTATATGAGGTGTTGTTGCCATGTACTTCATCGATTTTGCTATAATATACTTTATGTCATGTTGATTCCTGCTTGATTATGATGTAGATTATTCATGTTTATTTGATGTTGTTTATTCCTGCTGATGTAAGATTCAAAACCTTTATGTATATTGATGTGGTATGTATTTATCATGGATGGTGATTTGTGTTGTGAGATCCCTTTGTTGCCTTAATGGTGGGATACTCTTTATCACCATGTGTAAAGTTGTCATGCTGATAGGAGGTTTGTGATGAGTGAGAGTTCCTTCTAACAGAACGTCTCGTGGAGAGGATATGCCACTCATGCCGAGGGATTTTCCTTGTATGACAAGTCCGTAGCATCCATGTCCATTATCACCAGTTTCAACACTGAATGAAGTGGCCAACACCATCGAGACACCAAGGCCTGGAGATGTAGTCCACACTGGACGAACTTCGTTATTAAACCTCTTGGATTTTTGTTGTGTGATTGTTGCCATGTGTTTCTCTTGATTATATTTGCACATGTTCATTAATTCTGTGATAAAATGCAATTCTAACGCAACAAACGAAGAATAATTTCTTGGTTAAAAGGGTATCAGAAATTTACCTGGATCAAGTGGTATTAGAGCAGTCTTCTAGCTGATGTGAACCGAAAGTGTGAATAACCATTGAATGTGCAACAATAGAGGATGTCAAAGACATGTATGAAACCATGCTCAGGGTGTCCGAGAAAGTGGACATGTTTTATGAAGCTTATGAGAAACAAACAATAGTTGACGATGAGTTGAAGACACTCTTACAAGAAGAGAAGGAGGAGAAGCAACGACTGCAGCTTTAGTTGCAAGCCACAACAGAGGCATTGGAAGAATTGAAGCGTAATGACCAAAGTCTTAAAGAAGAACATGATGCATTAGAGACACTTCTACGAGAAGAGGAGGAGAAGCAACGATTGAAGCTTCAACTACAAGCCACAACAGAGGCCTTGGAGGAAGTGAAGCGCAACGAAGGCTCAGAGAATCCCTCTTCACCTATTTCAAAATCAACATCTGAGGTAAACAGTTGTGATCATTCTTCAATTTCATCTTCGCATGCTATTATTTCTGTTGGAAATGTGGAGATACCCATTACATGAATCAACATGAGACTCCTTACTGGGATGGGGTACAAAGGAGGAGGACTTGGCATTCATGGTCAAGTCTTAACTCAACCATTGGAGGTTGTGCAGAGACCTCGCTACGCAAGTTTGGGATACACTGAAGGAGAATGCTCAAAGGTGTTTGAAGCTTCCACGACATTGTTGAACTTGTTAGGGGAAAATTATGATGGGAACACTTCACCATCATCCCATGGAATCACATGTCGTAGTAGAAGAGCTGAGACAAGCTCTCGTCACCATGATCGCACCAGAGACCACCAGGGAAGGTATAACAAGTCTTAATATTCATAATTTCATTTTGATTATAAACATGTTGCTAATCATGAATGTAAATCATGGCATAAGAAAAATTGTCTTTTTTGTGGTTTACATAACCATGTCATTACTGAGTGTTGGAAAAGAATGGAAACACAAAGGAGGTTGAGGCGTGGAAAGCCTTCTCCACAACAAAAAAAAATTTGGTTAAGCGGGTCTGGAGAAAGAATACATTTTTCAGTGATTGCAACCAAAGTGGCCATCAAAGAGCCACGTGTTCGAGGCTCCATCCAGAGAAACACCTTAAGGACGAAGCGTCGGTGCATGAACCGGTTGAAACATTTGTTAGACAAGCAAACATACCACAGGGAGATGATCCATTCACTTTGATAAGTGAGAGATGGTTTTTCTAGATGTGGTAGTGTGTCATGGCCGTGTTTGTAAATCATATGTTGCATTTATTTTGTAAAAGTGATGATGTGTTTCTCCATCACTTGCAATGCGAAAATGATATTTTTGGCCTTGTATTGATAGCTGGGGTATTACTGATTCCATTTCGTTGTAAGCTTGACCATCGAGTATGTGTTATAAACTCGTGGCGAGCATGGAATGCTTGGGTTATAGTTGGTCATGTAATTTGCAAGAAATTACACTACAGGTTTGAAAAGGATGCAGGTGTCGGCTCATCGCTTATGGCTCTGAAGGACAAGGTGAAGGATAATTAAGGGTGAACTTTTAGGACACTTGTGGTGCAGACATTGTACACAACAGTTGCATATTATTGTTGATGCTTTTGGAGGACCAAAATCTCCTCAGTGGGGAGGAATTATCTAGGTGGCTTCAGAGACACACAAAGGACCAAGAGGGATTATGAAAGATCGAAGTTAAAAGTGAAATGAAGGTGGAAAACTCAGCTTCAGATTGAAGAGCTCGTTGCCCTGATCGCAATAGTGAAAACAACGCGTAAATCTGAGCTCGTATAAGAAAGTTAGAGCAGTTTGAAGTTTTGTTAAGGCAAGGGAAGTGGGGCCCACAACATGCCAAATGGAGTCCCAGTAAGCACGTTGGAACCACATGGCAGCCCCTCAGATATAGACACATGGTGCTCCTCCATTGGTCCTCAACCTATAGAAAAAGGAAAACAAAACATATTGAAACAAAAATCATTTTTAATTTTAAAATAGTTATTTTAATAACTATATAACAAAATCATTAATGAAACAATCATTATATATAAAATAAACCAATGAATATCTCACAGGATATTTTATTAAGATATGGTTCCTTTATTAACCATATAATAAGTCGTTTGAAAAATGTTTAAACATGGTGGGTGTGGGTTTGTTTTAAAGCAACGCAAGTTATGTGGGTGAGGGTCACGTGCCCACGAACCCCGCCCACAATTCACCATCCCAAACCACCAACGGTTATGAAGATTATCTTAACTGCATCGACCAAAATGTTAAAAATAATAATGCGGAGTTTGGTATAACGGGTCGAGTCGAGTCTCAAACACGTGACCTCTGCCGGCGTAACCTCCTCTACCTCCAACAACCCACAACTACTCATTGTAATGCCCGCCTAGATTTTTATACTTAAACCCAATCATTCGCCATGGCGCCCAGAGCAAGTTAAACCCATGCTTGCAGTTTGAGGCAGAAGAGACAGAATGGTGGCATGAATTTCGAGATGAAGAATATTCCTTTGATGCACAAATACTCCTTGGAGGAGGTAAATTTCTTTTTATTAGAATATGCTCAAGTTTACAATCATTTTTCTTAGATTTTCATAGAGAACGTAATGGCGATATAAGATTCACCTTTCAACAGCGGTTTTGTAGATTCCCTGTGGAGGAGAATCTTCAGGAATCTTGAGGGAATATTTCAGATTCCTTGGAGGCCGAAATTTTCCGATGTCAGAATGAGGTCAACTTTATACTTATTCTTCTCAGAATTTCACAAGGATCTCAATGGTGAGATCAAATTCCTATTTTGAGTTGCAAAATTTTAGATTCCATGTGGAGCAACATCTTTGAGGAATCTAAGGGGAATCTAAAAGATTCCTTACGACCCAGATTTCAACAGTGTTTGAATTCAAAAAATTGACAATTGATTCTACACCTCTCAGCGACACGAATCCAAGGGTACAGTCAGATTTTCCATCTGGGCCTTATATTTTTTGGCCATTTTCCAATCATGGGAAGACGGTGTCGGATTTCAACATGTGGGTAGTTGATTTCTTGGCATTCGACGCCACGTTTGTGATGGTGCTTTCAGATCCAGTGATTGAGAACCCTATTCTTCAACCATCGTTAGAGTTGATGTATATGAGGTGTTGTTTCCATGTACTTCATCGATTATTACTGTAGGATACTTTATGTCATGTTGATTCCTGCTTGATGTATGATGCATATTCTTCATGTTTATTTGCTATTGTTGATTCCTGTTGATGTAAGATGCAAATTATTTATGTATATTGATGTGGTATGTATTTATCATGGCCGGTGATTTGTGTTGTGATATCCCTTTATTGCCTTGACAGCGGGATACTCTTTATCACCATGTGTAAAGTTTTCATGTTGATAGGAGGTTTGTGATGAGTGAGAGTTCCTTGTAACCGATCGTCTTGTGGAGAGACTTTGCCACTCATGTTGAGGGATTTTCCTTGTATGGCAAGTTAGTAGCATCCGTGTACATTATCACCAGTTGCAACACTGAATGAAGCAGCGAACACCATTGAGACACCGAGGCCCGGAGACGTAGTCCACAATGGACGAACTCCGTTAGTAAACCTGTTGGATTTTTATTGTGTGATTATTGACATGTGTTCCTCTTGATTATATTTGCATATGTTCTTTAATGCTTTGATAAAATGAAATTCTAACACATCAGATGAAGAAAAAGGTCTTGGTTAAAAGGGTATAAAAAATTTACTCGGATAAAAAATCAACAAATTTTATCATCTGGCCCATATCCTATGGTTATACGACAACATAAGTTGTAAGAAATTTATGAGAAGGGGTGGTCCCGTAAGCAGTTTCTTCAAAATATCATCAAACAGATCAATGACCCCAATTGATTACGACATCACTATTTTCATTTCCAGAAACCTGTAAGAGACGTGATCCCTTAGGTCGTTTGGGATTTCCAAAAAACCATTTGTGGTTTTTTATAAGATCCACACATATTTCATTAAAATCCAAATATCATTTCATAGGATTTCAAAACCCTCAGAAATGTTCGAATTATAATATACAAAGTCATGATAAAAGGAGGAATTTATGTTTTGTATTGTTAACATAGAGGATATAAGTTAATATTATATATATATATAATTTATAAAATTATTCCAAAACAAGTTCTCATGTATTCGGAAGAAGGAACTATTATTAGTGAAAAGGAACAGTTATGAAATTGTCCATGAGTTAGTTTCATAACCAATTCTGGGAAAATTAGTTAGTTAGGTTGAGAGGGAAAATAAAATGGAAAAATCAATGCATTGTAAGGTTCTGAACTTTGGGCCTCAGAAGTTTTGGTAATTTTGCACTTTATCTTTATGAGATTAATCAAGCTTTTCAGAGAATTTTCCAACAATTGATGAATGTGTTGAGTTCTCCATGTCCCATCCTATGTATGTCTCTTCTGTTGGAAGAAAGTAATGCAACTTATGGTGTCTAATTTACATCTGTGAGTTAGAGTAAATTTCCTTAATAATGCGCTCATTTATTGCAACCATTTTCTTATAAAACCAGAGATCATAGTTTCTGTGATTTACATCATATTGTTAATAGTTTTTCAATATCATTTCACCTTCTCCTGTTCATGCATATTTATCATTTAAAGGAAATTTGAAGAGTTGTGTTATCTGTAAGTATTAAAGGGTTTAAGATATAATTCTGGGGTTACAATATGAAGGGAAAAAAAATAATTTTATTTACAAGTGACGATAAATGTATTGGGCACTGATCTCCTTACAGCCAGAGATTGTCTCACAAGGAAAAACAATGGACATGACCGTCGTGCTACAGGTGGGCACCCTCTCGAGCCCAAAGTTAGACTTCCATTGAGCTCGGGCGGGTGCTCACCCGTAGTACGAAGATTTCCATGCTGCAGGCAAGCACCCGGAGTATCTCCCCTGCTAGGTAGGGGAGCTGAATCTTGGGCTCAGGCGGGTGCCAACCCATGGCCCGTCCGCTATGGCTTAGGTGGGTGCACCCACTGGCCCCTACGACAGGCAGGGGGGGCCGGTGGGCGTGCCCGCCTAGACCACAGTGGCTAGGGACCGACCCCAGATGGGCCCACCCCCCATGTTCGTGTGATTTTTTAATTTTTAATTTTTAGATAATAAAATCATTTCAATTGGGTTTCTGTGGTAATCTGGATGAAAATACCAAAAAAATTTAAAGGTAAATTCTAGTAAACTTATAGGGGTTTAAAACATGTATTTAGTGGGATTTGACCTTGAGTCTACTTTATTTTAACAATTTCCTAATTTTTGAAATAATAAATTTAGCTGCTACTAAAGAAAAAAAATTGATTTTTTGGCATGCAATAAATTATTTTCCTCAAATTTCTTGTTGCATGGTCCAAGTAGAAGGGGAACTAACCTTTCAAATGCGAGAATCTCTCATTGACAATGTTCCTGCACTAGAAAATCGTTTCAAGATTTTAAGCAAAACCTCTAGGAATCTTGATGTGATGTGAGGAATAGTGACAATGAAAGTTCTTATATAGGGGAAATTACGTAATTGATTTACCGTGGGGTAAATGTGGGATAAAAACTATAATAAATATTTAAAAAAAAAACTATAATCAGGTAAATGTTATATAATTTAAGTACGGTTTATTTTAATTTGGAAAAAAATATTAAAATAAAATGGGTAGGAAATTTAAATCGAAATTAGGGTCAATATTCAAGAGAATAATTTAGTATATTTTTTTAAAATAAATCATAGAAGTAAAATTTGGAGGGACATACTTCAAGCGAAAATTTTGGAGGGAAAATTTTTGGCGAAAAGTTTTAGAGGGAAAATTTCATTCTTTCAGCTATATATTATCATTGGGAGATAGATCATTTGCATCATTCAATATCTTTTGTTTGAATTTTATGGATTCCTATGATACTGAAGTTTCGTTTTATGAACCATCAACATATTCGTCGCATAACAACTCTATTCATATTGATGAATATAACAAAAATTATTTCACTATGAATATAGAGTCAAATTTTACACTTAGTCCTAATCCTAAGGACTATGAGAGCAATCGTGACGAAGGGCAGGACGAAGAATTTCAAATAAATAGAGAGTTAGATTTTCCACTTTGTCCTAATCCTATGGACTATTAGAGCAGCAGTGACGAAGGCCAGGATGAATAATTTCCAAAAAATAGAGAATCACAATTTCCAATTAGTCCCAATCCTAAGGACTTTGAGAGCAATAATGATGAATGTCTGGATGAAAAATTTTCAGTGAATAGAAAGTCACATTTTCCACTTAGTCCTAATCCTAAGGACTATGAGAGTAATAGTGATGAATGGAATAATAAAGCATTTTTAGTGAATAGAGAGACACAATTTCCACTTGGTTCTAATCCTAAGGAATATGAGAGCAATAGTGATGAATGGTAGGATGTATAATTTTCAGTGGATAGAGAGTCACATTTTCCACTTAGTCCTAATCCTAAGGACTCTGAGAGCAATATTGATGAATGGCAGGATGAAAATTTTTTAGTAAATAAAGAGTCACATTTTCCACTAAGTCCTAACCCTATGGACTATGAGAGAAGTAGTGACGAAGGCCAGGATGAAAAATTTCCAATAAATCGAGAGTCACAATTTCCACATAGTCCTAATATTATGGAATATGAAAGAAATAATGACGAAGGGTAGGATGAAGAATTTCCAATAAATTAAGAGTCACAATTTCCACTTAGTCCTAATCATATGGACTATGAGAGCAGCAGTGACGAAGGCCATGATGAATAATTTCCAATAAATTGAGAGTCACAATTTCCACTTAGTCTTAATCCTATGGACTATGAGAGCATCAATGATGAAGGCAAAGATACAGGTGGTGAAGAATATACTCCAAGTTAGTCTTTCAAAACCACAGATCACAGTATTGAAAATTTTCCTGCCATCGAAGATGGTAATGAATATTTTTCAAACAATGATGGTGGTGAATTTCCTAACTATATTAAAAATGATCATAGTAAGAATAGTATTCCTCTTAATGATGATGAAAATGTTTTTTCAGAGAATTATGAAATGATGGAGATGTTGCCAACAAATATTGTATCTAGGAGTAGGGGTAGAACTTTTCGTATCAATCCAAGATGTTATATTTATACAAGGGGTAGAGTATAATATATGAAGAGAATAATTTCTACCAGTGATCTCATTTCAAATGAATGTTGTAAAAGGGATTGCTTGAAACATATGGATTTCAAGTTTGCTTTGCAGAAAAGGAAGAGCTATTTTTCAATGAATAAAAGCATGTAGAATTCATATTTAGTGGGGTGCATGCAATCTACACTAACAGGTTATGATTATCATATTGGGTATTTATTGATATGTAGAAAGGCTTTCAAAATGTTTAATTCAATTGGTAATTTTTGTCTGTCAAGAATCATAGATAATTTGGAAAAATATCCTACATATTATTCAGAATTTCGTCATAAACGAGAGTTTGGGCCATTACCAAACACTGCAATGTCATTGCTGCAAGACTTCTTTTAAAAACATGGAGAGTGTTTTCTAAATAGAGATACGATACATATTCCAGATAATTTCTCAAGACGAGAAATCTACAACTTACATAGGGAATATGCAGAAGGTGTTGAAAGAAATGGTCGTTTTATTACATATCAATATTTAGTGTAGATATGGAGGAGAGAATTCAACAATGTTTGTATTCCTAAGAAGACAAGGACGGGGGTTTGCAATAGATGTGCTTTTATAAAATAAAAAAGGGATAAATGTCAAGGAGCATAAAGAGGTAAGCATTCATAACATAATTGTTTTAAATTGTATAGTGATCAACTATGAAAATGTGTTTATTAATATGTTTATTTTATGTTATGTGTAGAGTCCATTGTCAAAGCACTTCAAGAGCATTGCAAACAACAAACTAGTGAAAGCAAAATGTTGTACCAACATCGAAAGAAGTGTTATGATAATACAAATAAATATTTGGGTTTGATAATTGATGGTATGGACCAAAAGAAAACACTTCTACCACATTTTTTTCACACACCCAAAAATTTGCAGGAGGAAAATTTTATCGAGTTTCACTTGGTTGGTTGTATGGTCTTCAATGGGAAAATGTCGCCAATATTTTACTTCACGGCTCCAAATATTTATAATTACGGAAATATGACAATAACCATAATTCATGATGTGCTTTGTCATTGGTGTGGTAATATTCCTAAAATTTTGTATCTGCAATTGGACAACACTTTTTGTGAAAACAAAAATGAGATATGTTTTGGATATCTAAACATGCTTGTTGAATTGAGAAATTTTCATAAGGTAAAGGTTGGTTTAATTATTGTTGGGCACACTCCCAACCATATTGATCATATGTTCAGTAATTTTTCAGTAACATTGAAGAGGAAGGATTTTGGGAGCTTGCCATCATTAATTGAATATATTAAGAAATCATATATGCCAGAGCCTATTTTTCATGTGTTAGAAGAAACCTTTGACATGTGAAGGTTTATTCTGGGATTGCATGATGAAGAGAAATGCATTGAGCAACTTAATTACATTAGCTTCCAAGATCAATTTCATATCAAAAAAATTGATGTGAAAACACTTATATGGGGCAAGAAGTATTCAACTACTACAAAATGGGCATCATAATCAGGTTTGGAATTTTTGAAGTCCATTCCAGATCATCCAATATTTGTGTCAAATATATTGTTATTATAATTAGTTTCTGAATTTCATAATGCACGAAGGCAAAATATAGATATAGATTATTCTGAATTCCTGGAAGAAATTAAAAAATCCGTTAGATATACATATGAGTACTTTGATGTTGCTGATTCAGTTTGGTGGGAGTCCTTTTTCAATGATCAAAGTGATATCCTTTCAAGATCAACATATGAAGATATGCTTTTGAAGAATCCATTTATTTGGCCACAAAATGTGTCAAATGAACATGAGGAAACAAACATTGTTGAACAACAACAATATCAATGGATTATTAATTCTACATAGGTGGAGGAAAGAGAAATGTATATTGGTTCCTGAAGATCTTGTGCACAACGTGAAGCCATGTAAGACCTTTATAGGGGTTTAGTACAAGATATTAAGGAGGGTTTCATGATCACAGTGTTAGCAGATGAAGATCCACATGGCTATCCATTCAGGGTTTCCAAGGTTATAAAGGTCATTACAGAAAATGAAGACGTTACAGGTGTTGAAGTACATTGGTATGCCACAAACACACACCCATTCAATGGTGTACAAGCCAGAGATGGTAGTTAATAAAAAAATTGGCGAAAAGAGAAGAATAAAGGGTACAAATATAAATCGTCACTGCAAAGACCTCTTAAAACTGGAGGAAGTTGATATACTTGTTTATGAATTCAATTTAACAAAGAAAGAAACTCTTCGTTCCATTACGAAGAGATTTTGAAGACGTTGCTACCAGAAGAAACAACGAATATCTAGAAGAATTTTGAAACCTCAAATGGTGGGCATGCATGTTGACTCAAATGGGGCACTAGTTGATGACAAAGAAGAATTTGGAACATCTTCATTTGCATCCAGTCATTCATCTGAAGATGTGAATTTTGATGGTGTGTAAGAAAATATGAGTGATTTTGAAAAATTATGTAAGAAAATTTATATAAATGATGTTCGCATTGAGCAATGAAAATGATATTTTAAGTTCCATATGATCTGACATGAAGTTATGAGTCATTTTTATGTTTGTTGGATTATATGTTTTAGTTATGATGAATTCATTTGTTTAAAATATTCACAGTGCAACAATAACTTAGAAAAATAATTTATGTTTCATTGGGTTATTTTAGTCATATAATTTGTTCATAATATCATGGTTGAAATATGTTGAAAAGTTAATGTATTTTAATTCTATGGGTGAAAAATTGCGAAACATCTTTTATCTTTAAAATTATGGTTGAAAACAATTATAATTTTAGGGATTTTTAGTGCCATGATATTATATGTTAAACGACATGGATACAAATTATTGGAATTTTAATGTGTTTAAAATCCCGTTATTTTATATTTAATGTCATTACTAAAAATATTTTGAAATTGTACTCGGAAAATAAAAATGGTATTCTAGCACCAACATTAGTGTGTTTTTTCCATTTATTTGGCACAGGAAAATTGGTTCTACTGCCATTTTAAAAAAATGTTGCAAATTAACCCTGAAAAAAATAAAACCTTGTTATGGAATACACACTTTTCGTTTTTGGGTTGTTTTTCATGTTTTTTTGGGGTTTTTTGGCCATAGTTCATGTTTTCAGTTTATAGTTCTCGTTTCAAAGTTTACGTTGTTTAACTCCCTTCAATGTTTACCATGCCATTTAATCATGCATAATTTTCATTGTAAAACCCAAGGGTTTGCCTCCCATTTGGACCATTCAACACTCCAATGCCTTGGTATATGGTTCTCCACCACCAAATTATCCTACATATTGTACCTCACCAATGGAGATAATAAAGATAAGAGGGAGATTATGTAAATTTTAGAAGATGGTATGATCCATCCTCACACATCACCATGAGGATATCCCACTTTAGTTGTAAATAACAAGGAGAAACAATAATGGAAACATTGCATATAATTTTGGGCCCTCAACAACATCACCATTAAGAACCATTATCCACTTTCTTGGATTGATGACCATCTTGAATGGCTAAAGGGGTCCAAGTACTTCACCAACCTAGATATTTCTATAAGGTATCACCAAGCCTATATAAAACCTAATGATGCCCAGGAAACAACATTCAAGACAAAATTTGACCTCTATGAGTGGTTGGAACTTGTTCCTACATGACAAACTAACTAATGTCCATCACCACTTTCATGCAAATAACCGAAATCTTTCACCTAAACCTCCAAAATTTTTTGGTCTAATTGAATGAAAATTTGTATTTTAGCAAGAATTGGCCAAAATAATTTTAGTGTTTTCAAATAGTATTTTATCTCCTCCCCCAACACAAGTTGCAAGCTAAGAATGAAGAAATTCGTCTTTGGACAGACCTTTGTCTAATATGTGGGTTTTGTGATTGATGAAACTGAAGCTCACACAAATCCTACCAAATACATGTATTTGAAATTAAACCTACTCCCACCAATACCTTAAATCACAATAGTTTGTTAGGAGGCACAAATTTATATAATAAATGCATCTACCATTTCTCAAGCATTGAAACAAGCCAACAATTAGAAAATTTTTCACCAGACTTCTAAAGAAAAACAAGTGTTTCAAAAGTTGAAGGATGCTCTATTCTCCTAGAATTGAAAGAACCTTTTGAGACTGAAACATGTGATTTTCAATAATCCATAGGCATTTTTATTAAGTGTGGAGGACACCTAACTACATACCACTCAAAGAACTTGTCCCAAGAAAAGCTCAACTACAACACTTATGCAAAGGAAATATAGGCATTGTTTTGAGCACTCAAGTAATGGTCACACTACATCCTTGATGAAGAAACTATCCTCCATGTTGATTACCATCCTCTTCAATTCTTGAGTTCCCATTCTAATATCCACAAACAAAAACAATTAAAAAGGCTTCCTAAATTTGAAAATTTCATTTAGTCAGTAAGAATAACCCTAATAAAGTGGTTTATTTACTCATTAGAATGCCTACTAAGATACTTCCCATTTTAGATGTAATATGGTTTGGATACTTTAAAAATGACATGACCAATAAATTTATTCTCTATGATGATCAAATCTATTTTCTTTTTCCATGCAAGGAATTTCAATGAACCAACCAATTTGTTGCTTTCCTTGCAAAATGAAGTCATTTTGATAGGTTCTGACATAGATATAAATATACTTACTTGTCAAGTGAAGATGCTCCTTTGATGGTGATACCTTAAATTGATGCATTTCTTGATGATGTTGATAATATAAGATGTATTATTGATGAAGATGTCTTCCTTCAAGTGTTCTTTGACATTGATCCTTGACTCAAGAAGAGGGAGATCACCTTGATTCCTTGATGATGATGCCAATGTTTATTCGTGCTTCCCTTTCAATGTGTAGTACTTCTCTATAAGGTCCTTGAGGTATTATTCTCCTTGTGATGATGATTGTAAAATGTGTAAGCTTCAAGAATGTGGAACCCTTCTTTGGATGAGATAGGGTTTTGAGGTTTTCTTTGATATTCCTTCCTTCAAGATGATGAGTGGGTTAGTCCTTTGATGATTTCCTCGTGCGTGAACCTTGTGAATCATTTCTTGATGGTTAATTGTCTTCTTTGATTCCTTTTTATGGTCTTTCTTCAAGTTTCATTTCCTTGTCTTGTCACCTTAGAATTGATACCATGTTGAGAAATCTAGGGTAGCTAGATTTAAGTGATTTATCTTACGCTGATAATTCTTTTGATGTATTTATATTTAAATTAATTAGCTTATTATTTAATTTTATTATATTTAGCGCTATTGTCATAAAAAAAATACCAAAAAATAAAGAGCAAGATACAATAGGACACAAGATATAGGCTATCATCCAGGGCCAAAACCTTTCCTCTTGAGAGAAAAACCCAAAAGAACTCTTCTCTTCTTATAGAACTTCAAATGACGAATTCTAAGACCTAAGGCCATTTTCAAAGTCTCCTCCAAGACCAAGTCAATCCTTCCTCCACGATGGGGTTTCATTCCAACAAATTCGACTCAATTAACTTGTAGAATCAATGAAAAGCCCTGGAAGCACTCAATGAATGCTTTACGTATAAAATAAATTCCCCTTGACCATGAAACCGATGCATAAAGAATAAAAATAATAAATTTATTTTTATCATTGCATCAAATAAATAAAATTATGATTACATATGTTATTATGAAGACCTAACCTAGTTACATATTTCAACATTAAAAAGGTGAATTATTTCTTTCACTTTCTTTCGAGACCACAAAAAACTAAACATTTTTCGTCTAATGGAGTCCAAGATGCTTAATGGATCCTTCATGAGAGTAAGCCAATAAACATGAATATTTTTTAAAATAACCTTTACAAGGACCAAATGACATCCCAAAAAAATCCATCTATACATCCAGATATTAATCCTTTTCTCCACTTTTTTTAGAAGCCAATATCAATCTTCTTTCCCGTAACCATTAGCCTTTAAAAATAAACCTATATATTTCAAACTTCCTTCTTAAGTTTTAACATCAAAGGGCATACATTTTTTAATGATGTCTAAATCTTGTTTATTCATCAAAGACTAATAAAACGAATATTTAGAAAGGCTAACTACTAACCCATAGGCCTCACAGAAAATGTAAATAATTCTGCTAAAATATTCCCAATCCTTCACCAAACCAGAGTCAAAGAATAAGACATCATCCATAAACAAAATTTATGTTACCACTTTTTGAGAAGAAACTTTAATTCCTTCAATATTACTAGTTGTTCTTTCCTTACCAATCAATTTTATTAGTCCTTATATTACAATGAGAAACAACATACGTGACAAAGGACATCCTTGTTGTAACCCTCTATAAATCTTAAAAAAACCATCAGGTTTACCATTAACAAGGACAACAAATTTTTTTGAAGATATACGTGCAATAATCCACTCGGTATACGGGGTATAGAGGTTATAGGTTAACGACTCAGTGTTTAAGGGATTCAGGGGTTAATGGTTAAGCAACAAAGGATTAGGGGCTAGGGGATTTAGGGATTAAGTGCTTAAGGGTTATGGGATTTAGGTGTCAGCGGGATAATGGATTAGGGCTTAGGGGTTAAGGGTTAAGGGTTAGGTTTTAAGAGGATAAGGGGATATGTTTTAGGGGGTTCAAGGATTCTAAGTTATGGGTTAGGGGTTAAGGGGTTAGTGGCTTAGGGTTTAAGAGATCAAGGGGTTAATGGGTTATGATTTATGAGTGTAGGGACTAAGAGATTATGAATTTGGGGTCGAGATGATAGGGAATTTATTGGTTATGGGTTAAGGACTTATGGCTTGTGATAATGGGGCCCATAATCCTCTTATCACAACTATTGGAAGTTCCCTTATCAATTTCTCTTGCTACCTTCCCTCTAGTCCCCCTAGCCCCTATGTCATGAGTTCCTAAGGCCCCTTATTATTCTCTAATGCTAGGATTATAAATCTCAGTAAAAAATGATAAAAATCTCACTTCTACCCATCCATGATACCCTTATGTCCCCTTCCTCGTTCGATACACAAAAATATCCCCCTCCCAAAAAATCCATGAAAATTGAACTTTTGGAGGCGGTCATTTAACAATCGCCTCTAAAAGTATAATTCTAATTATTATTAGTATATAATTTTTTTTGTTGGGAGGGGGGGGAGTGTTGTCCAAAACTGACTCCAAAATTTACATCATTATGACTTTTAAGGGTGGTTCAAGTATTCTAAGTTAAGGGTTAGGGGTTAAGGAGTTAGTGGCTTAGGGTTTAAGGGATCAAGGGGTTAAGGGGTTAGGAGTTGTGAGTGTAGGGGTTAAGGGATTATGGATTAGGAGTTCAGGGGATAGGGAATTTAGTGGTTATGGATCAATGGTTTATGGGTTATGATAATGGGTCCCATAATCCCCTTATCACAGCTATTTGGTGTTCCCCTATCAATTTCTCTCGTTTCCTTCCATCTAGGCCCCCTAGCCCCTATGCCATGAGGTCCTAAAGCCACTTCTCATTCCCTAAGGCTAGATTATAGATCTTATTAAACCATGCTCAAACCTTTCACTTCCACCCATTCATCCTACCCTTATGTCCCCTTACCTCATTCAACACACCAAAAGACCCCCCTCCCCAAACATTCATGAGAATTAAACATTTGTAGGTGCCCATTTAACAACCACCTCTAAAAATTTAATTATAATGAATTTTGGGGCCGGGGGGGGGGGGGGGGGGGCCGAGTGGTTGTCCAAAAAAACCTCCAAAATTCACATTATCATGAATTTTAAGGGGGGTTGTTAAACAAACCTTGTTAAAAGTCACAAGAATTGAACTTGTGGAGGTGGTTTTGGACACCCCCCCCTCAAAAATCACGAGAATTGAACTTTTAGAGGAGGTTGTTAAATGAACACCTCAAAATGTTCAATTCTCAAAATTATTTTTAGGGGAAATAATTAGAAAAACCCCCTCCAAAGGTCATGATAAAACACTTTTGGAGGTGGCTGTTAGAAACCCCCTCGAAAAGGTTCAAATTTTCATGAATTTCAAGGGGGTTTTCAAAAATTTCCCCTAAATCCATAAAAATAGTTTTACAGGCAGTTCTTATAAGACTATCATAAGACAAACTACCCCTAAAGGCCTTTTGTAGTAGTGTAGGTGCCAATTCGTGCCAAGTGCCAAGTGTTAGTGCATTCTAAGTGCAAAAACTTCCTCTATTAATTCTCTCCTCCTTTCCAATAATTGATCTCAAATAAATTTAATCTTAAACCATGCCAATCTATGCCAATGCATGTCAAAACATACCAAGGAATCCCAACGCTTGCCATGCATGCTAATAATTTCCAAGTGCCAACGAGTGCTAAGTTCCAATGTGTGTCAGGGAGTGTTACACATGTTATGGAGTGGGAGGGAATGTCGAAGTGTGCTAAGTTGTGCTAGAGTTCCAATGCATACCAAGGAGTGTTAGGGAGTACTAGGGAAACAAAAGGGAACACTAGGTCAAAATGCATGGAAATGAATGAATATGAGGATTTTCTAGGGAGTGTCAACAAGTGCTAGGTGTGCCAAGGAGGGAGTGACAAGGTATTCTAGGTATTGGTAAGACATGCTAGAGAATACTAGGGCATGTCAATAAGTGTCATTGTGCTAGAGAGTTCCAGGGTGTGCTAACATGTGCCAAATAGTTCCAAGGCATGCCAAGACATTCTAGGTGCTAAGGCATGCCAGTATGTGCCAACATGTGTCAAGGAGTGTTAAGGGAAAAAAAGGGAGAACCAAGCTAAAATGCAAGGAAATGAACACATAATAGGGTTAAAAAATTGGGACTTCAACTTTTTCGAAAGGGGCATGCTAGACACACTAAAATTAGGTTCCAATACATGCCAAGTTCCAATGCGTGCCAAGTACTAATGTATATCAATGCATGCCAAGGTGTTCCAAGGACTGCCAACACATTCTAGGGTAGTGCTATGTTCTGCTAGGGCATGTCAATATGTGCTTGGGTGTCCTAGTCATAGAAACAATTTATAGATATGTGAGGTGCCAAGGAATGTTAGTGTGTGCCAAAGCATGTCAATGTGTGCAAGAAGTATTGAGGAGTGCTAGTTCTCTCTCATTAATATAATTGGCCAAGCTTGATTATGGTTCCTACACACACTAGAGGAACTTCATATAAAGGGAATTTGTTAGATAATAAACCTAACAGAGATGAATCATGTGTTGAATCATAAGAAAACTATATTCTCATTACTTGAGGGAAATGATAAACACTAACTACTTCTTAACAAATTGGTTGACTCTAACCACTATGGCCTTGGACACATAATGAAAAAGACTCCATAAAAATGGTATTAAATCATTATATTTTGACAAAAAATATAGAAACAATCACATAGCGTCATACAAAACTCACTGGAATTATCAATGATGATAAAAATTTTTGACCATCACTAAAAGTAACCAAAAAGAGCATTGGTGAGGGAAAATAAAAGATCGTCACTAGAAGTGTCACCAAAGAGAGAATTAGTAGTGGGCCTTTAACAACCCTCACAAAAAGTGTCACTGAAAATGGCTTTGGTGACAAACCTTGAAGGACCATCATTATATGCACTTAAGCCAATGTTTTTTTAAGGGCCGTCACCATATGCAACATTGGTGATGAACCTTAAAGGTTCGTCATAGGCATTACCCTCACTAATGACATTTTTTGTTGTAGTGTATGGAATTTTCTATTCCATACAAAATAAATATCTCACCATTAATTGAGTGGAACATTAAAGTAATTGAAAACAAAATTCAATACCATAATTTATAAATAAGGGATGCATGACTTATGTTATCACATTAACTCTGTTTTTAAAAATCTTCAGAAAATGATGAGAGTTTCAGTGTCAGCATTTTAGTTTTAATAAATAGGGAAATAATCGATAGTGGGGCTATCAACACTTTGATGTTCTGATAATTTTTTCCTGAAGAAATCCACTAACAAGGAGCTTATTATCATTTTTTATATAATTAACAGACCGACTGTCAGTGCCAAAAACCAATTTCAAATTTGATTTTTTGGAATTATGCTGACCACGTCAGCAGTAATGATAAGGTTTGCAAGCGTGCCACGAGTAAGTGTAATGTTAAATAATTGTTTCTTCCGACGTCAATATGTTGTTTATCAATTAATCATGGTTCAAAAAACATGAATTCACCCCCGTATATGTAATTATTTCCCTGCTCTGCCGATTAAACTCACTCTACTTTGTAAATTTGGTTACTTTGTTGTGAAAGATGTTAGCGCCAAGGATCTGGGATTAAATCCCAATGTTTTAATTTCTGATTATAATTTGTGATAGGGAAAGGAGGCAAGGCTAACCAGGCTAAGCCTAAATCACGAGATCTGTTGTAGGTTTATCTCGATATCAAACATCAGTTTCAACAGGCCAGTAGGTGTCAGTTCTTCCACTGCTGCACTGACTACCACGATGTTGTGACTCGTTCATTTTCTCAGAATTTCAATGGAAACTGGGTGGAAGTTGGTGGGCCTCCTTCTATGTCACAAAAAAATTAATTTCAAAGGACAGAACCTTGCTAGCAGATGGGGAACGAGTTTTTTGAAGCCATATGTTGGCAAGAGTTGATGTGCCCTTCTTTATGAAGGAATATTTCAGGAATTTAAACTTGAGAGCCGGGGTTCAGAGGGTTTGGATACAAGAAAAACGGAATTGGTTTAAGAATATCACCCAATTGTATTTCACATGTGAAGGAAGGTTTAATCGGGTAAACCTATATCACTTTCGTTTCCTTGCACATTTAGCTAGTCAAGTTAGGATGAACACTTGTTTCTACTTGTTGGAGAGTCTCAAGCATATGGAAGCTCGTTTTAGAGCAAGAACAAACCCTTCCCCACACTATGTCTACCACAAATCCCTCATTAAGTTGTTGATTGAAAACCAGTTGGCCAAAGAAGGGAGGAACTTGAGCCACTTCCTATTTTGGGGAGGTTTTGAACCTCAACCCCCTAAGGCCTTAAGAGTAAAGAAAAAAATTTTTAAACATGGGAAAAAGACTCAAGAGACAACCCCTATTGATCCAAATCCTATCCAAAACGATATAGAGGTCCCTTCTACATCATCTGGCCTTAAAATCCCCAAGGTCTACCAAAGAAGAAGTGCCAGGCTTAGTAAACTAGACCCTGCATCCCTTGTAAGCTTACCTTCTTCTTTCAGTTCTTCCCAAGCCACGAGTTCACCTGTTTAAGCCTCCCCTGTAGAAAAAAAATATGCCAGAAATCATTAAAGGCAAGGAGGTTGAAGTTGAGACCTAATCTGAAGAATCAATGTATGAAACCCTTAAAGGAGACAAACAAACTGATACAAGGCAAACAAGTAAATTAAGGTTTAAAATTAGACTAAGAAGCAACCAATATTTATTCAAGGAGGTAATTGATGTAGATAATGTGCCATTATCAATAGAAAGAAGACTGCAGGATCTAAAAGGAGCAGAGACAAAGAAACTAAAGGAAAAGGTCCTATGGAAATAAGGCAAAGCAAGAAACAAAGGTTGGAGAAGGTATATGTGCTTCTAAAAACAACCAACGCCCTTATCTAGGAGGATTAGGGTCATTTTGAAAATTTTGGTTATGCACTTAAGAAAAATATTTTTGGCTTTATCGCTGACTGTGTGCTTGACATCGTTTTACATAAAATAGAGAAGGGAGTAGATGAAATCCAACTGTCAGTGTTTTTGAAAGAAGCATAGCTGGCATCTCCATTTTCAACGATTTTAAGGAACAAGAGCTGACATCCCTGTTGTTAGTGATTTTGAAGGGGAGCGCTGACATCTATATTGTGAGAAAATTTTGGCAAAAGAAATGCTGACATTCCCACTGTCAGCAAATTCTAAAAAATAGGCAGAAAGGAATTGTTGATGGTCAATTTGTTAACTAAATATTCAACTCATGAAACCAAAGAAGCTAACAATAACAATATCAACAAATTTTACGAGGAAGCCGGAGGGAAAATGAACTTTAATAGTAAAGAATTTTTTGGTGAATGAATTTTACCAGCAAGTATTTAGTTCTACCAATGAGGGACCTGTTTCTATTTTCAAGGAAGATATTCTGAAGATATTTTTTCTTAGCCTATATGTTAAAATATTTTCCAGCAAATATTTTATTTTAGAAAAAACTTAATGTAATTAAAGATATTTTCCACATGCATGAACTTAGAATATTTTTGATATTTTTGGATTATTTTAATTAATTTTGAAACTATAATCCTATGATGAGTTGATGTAATGTCTATAAAGAAAATTTTGGAAGAATGGAAAAGGGTTGGTTTTTATTGTAAAACATTAGCATTCTGGTGTATATGAGCATATCTTAAATATAATGCAATTTTTGATGAATGTTTGCAGAAAATTCCTATGCAATAGTTCCCTGTATGTTATTTATATGTTTATAAAATATTCTTCATGTCTGGAAACTTTAGTATCTGATATTGGGATTAATTCATGCTCCTTTCTCGTATTGCTCAGTCATTAGTACTTGTTGCTTCTGTGAACTATAATTGCTCTTTTTTTCCCAGTTTTCTTCTTCTAAATCTCTCAAATTTTCGAAGGAGTTATTAATACCTTTATTTTTGTAACCTGCTCATTAGACGTGTAACATCATCTGATAATACTGGACTCCATGCCCAATGGTGTGTTTTATATATATTCCAACCAAATTTTGTCATGTTTCAGACAAATCTGGCCATAGAGTTTAAAGTGTAAACCTACTACTATAGTGACCTAGGGTAGTTGAGTTTAGGGAGAGATTCCTCTCGAGGTTGAAGGGACAAATTTCAGCCTAAAAGAGGTTCGTGGTTAACTTAGAGTTTTTCCCTAACAACTAGGGTTTCTATAAGAGATAACAACTTCTATATTCATGATGAGACTTTAGCATGAGTCATAGATGAAGTATCCAAATACATGCCACACTTTGAAATAATTTTATAACATAAATAACTATTTACAATTTTATTTCACTGGTTTAAATTAAAAAAATAAATAAATGCAAAATATATATGTAAAAAATCAATATTATTGATTTTTTAAGATAAACATCATAACACAATTTGCATGTTATTTTATAATTTCAATTTAAATATAAGCGAATTTGTAGGATCAATAATTATTTTCAAATTTTAATCATTAAATATTTTAATAAAATTATTATTGTAATTAACATAATAATATTTATTATTATTATTATTATTATTATTTTTAATTTTCTACTTTGAAAAAACGTAATAATTTTTTTCTTATCACATTGATTTGTTTAAAAAAGTTATAAAAACATAATTTTACATATTATTCAATAACTTGAAATTAAGCAGAATTTGTAAGATCAATTTATTTAAAAAACCATAAATCATGCCAAACTAACAGATTTTTTTTTCTTCAATTTTAATATGCTTGTATTGCTATTAATATTATAGTAATATTATTCATAGATTTGATTTATCTTAAAATTACAAAGTTACATTTTTATTTATTTTGATTTCATATATATATATATATATATATATATATATATATATATATAATTTGAATTATAATATTAAATAAAATGAGATGAACATATAATTTAAAAATAAATATATGAAAATACACAGTTATAATATTTATTGAAAAGTGCATAAAAAAATGAAGATTCTATAGGGATGCATTGTTTCTTTCAAAAAATATGAAATGACAATAATAATATTTTATTCAAAAAGTGTGAAAGGAATTTTATTATGTGTACTTCACTTTATGAATTTAAAAGTACTTAGTGTTGAAAATGCAACAAGATGATGGAGCTTAGTGAAATGAAGTCGCCTTCACTAAGTGGGCCTGCAGGCTATTTTTGGCGCAAAGTCTATTTTTAGACTATGTCTATTTTTAAGACATATGGATCATGGTCTATGAGTTGCAGGATGCTATTTATGGATGATTGGTCGAGTTGGTAAAAATAGATGGACCTTTATTTTTAGACATTGGGTGGTTTCTATTTTTAGACTGCCAGGCTAAAAATAGAACAGTAAAATATTATTAACCCTTAATATTATTTAGACTATAAACATTATCTTATCCTCTTGGAGCACTTCAGTTTGATGCTTGGATGTGGCACATGCAGCTGACAGAAGGAAATACGCTTTTCCTAAGGGTTAGTTGAGCTATTGCATGGTTGACTTCAGTTAGAACTCATGTGGCAGAGTTTGGTGGAGTTAATGAGACAGTTGGTGGAGTTGTGTTCTGTTTAACTTAGTTTAACTAGTTGTATTTAGTCTAACTGAAAAATACACTAGTGATGAGTGGTGTGAATTAATTATTAATTAATTCACTAATTATTAACTCATAAATCAACTAAAGAACACATCAGTTAACTGCAATCCATGGATAGTTCAGTGGAGACCAGTGTTAGAGGTGGGTGAAAGGGTGAGTGTACTATCAGTTGTGACTATTGGCTGTGCATGAGATTTGCACACACATTGATGGATATTGCCAATGAGGATTGCGCAGTTGGAGCTAGTGGGATTCGAACTTGGATCTCATCATTAATCAACTTGGATTGCGCAGTAGAGGCAGGCAGACTTGTGGAGGAGATTTGAACCTGTGACTTGTTCATCTTCCGTGCTAGTTTTGTGTGTAGCATTGAGATAGTGCTGAGAGTTGTGAGAGCTTTGTGCTATGTATTGTTACATGTTCTCTATCATTATAATATACAGATAGTTGGGGGTTTTCAGCTGTATGCTTTCCCCATTACATATTGTGTTATATGTGTGCTTGATTATGTTTTAATGTGCGCATGCGACTGCTTCTATTTCCGCATATTGATGATAAATTGTAGAAGAGGTTATGTATTATGCATGAAGCTTAAATAGTGTGTAATCAGGATAATATCGGTGAATAATTCAGAAAATTATTCAAATTTCTACATGGTATCAGAGCGAAAATTGATCATCGGATCTATTACAGTGATTACAATTTATTTCGGTAGACAGAGTCTGTAAGCGGGCCAGGTAGCCTCTAGATCCATCCTTTCTTTGAAAGGTGATATATCCAGTAAATGCCCCTACAGTCGATCTCTGTGCTAGAAATAATTTGTTCTCACAGATCAGAAGCGGTTGAGTTTTGAGCTGGTGGAATTCGAATTTGCAGAAGAGTTTTCTTGGTGTCGAAGTTGAAATGTCTTTCAACGGATTGCGATTGGAGTATGCTCTTGAGGGCAGCTCGAATTATGTTGCATGGAAGGACAGGATGGAGGCGGTGTTAGATGACAATGGGTTGAAGGAGTTCATAGATGCTGAAGTCCCAAAGCCTACTGATGCTGCTCAAGTTGAGGCTTGGCAAAAGAAGATGGCAAAATGTCGAAGGATTCTGTTGGAGGGCGTGAAGGATCACATTGTATCCAACATGCATGGAAAAGCTTCTCCATACTTGATGTGGAAAGCGTTGATAGATTTATTCCAAAGCAAGAGCGACCAGAGGAAGTTGGCGCTCAAGGATAAACTCAGACACATAAAGATGGAGAAAGGCGACAGTATGCCCAAGTACCTCACGAAGGTCATCCAATGCAGGGATGAGCTGGGAAGTGTGGGGGTGACTGTAGATGATGAGGAATTGGTGAGCTTGGCTCTCCTTGGTATTCCGAAGAGTTGGCATGCCTATCAGGATTCTGTCAATGGTCGGGAGAAATTGCCAGGATGGGAGCGACTTTGGTCGGATCTTGTGCAAGAGGAGATAAGGCGGAATACTAGGGACGGATCTTCATCAAAGGCATCTGATGAAGAAAATTGCGCTTTGGCTGCCAAAGAAAAGAAGGGGAAGAGCAAGAAAGCTTCTCATTCCGGTGCGAAAGGCAAGAAGCAGGACATGTCCAAGGTGAAGTGCTTTCACTGTCACCAACATGGACATTATGCCACAAATTGTCCGCAGAAGAAGAAAAATAAGCAAGCTGCTGGATCTGCAGCGGGAGAGGCCTTAGCCTCGCAGTTTGAGCTGGATTTTTCGCTGATCGCATGCTTGGTCTCAAGTGTGATGGGATCAGTATGGTTCTTGGACAGTGGTGCGTCTTTTCACATGATTGGAGATCGAGATCTGTTTTCAGATCTAGATGAGAAAGATCTTGGAGTGCACATCGAGATGGGCGATGATGGTAGATATAGTGCGACCGGTATCGGTACCATTTCCTTTGAGAGGGAGTATGGTAAACCCTTCGTATTGAAGGAAGTGATGCATGTTCCAGGATTGAAGAAGAATCTGATCTCTGTGGCGATGTTAGAAGACAAGGGGTACGATGTTGCCTTCAGCGAAGGAAAGGCTTTCCTGCGCAGTAAGACAACTGGAGAAACTCGGAAGATAGGGGTTCGAGTCAAGAACCTTTATCAGTTGCAAGTAGATGGCTGCGCAGCAATGGCATGCAAGGCGGAAGGAGTGGTGAGTCGGGATGATGGCGAGCTGTGGCACCGGAGATTGGGCCACCTTCACCATGGAGCTTTGAAGATACTGCAGCAGATTTCTACTGGGCTTCCTAAGGGCACTCTTGCGCAGTCAGATCAGTGCAAGGGGTGTACCTTAGGAAAATTTGTGAAAGCCACCTTTCACGAGAAGGATAGTCGCGCCACGACGATCCTTGAGAGAGTTCACACAGACGTGTGTGGACCTTTCTCAGTAGCTTCGACAGCAAAGCACAAGTACTATGTGATCTTTTTTGATGATTTTTCTCGGAAGTGCTGGATCTTCTTCATGCAGAAGAAGAGCGAGACATAATCAAAGTTCTGTGAGTTCAAGGCGCTGGTTGAGAAGGAATCGGGGAAGAAAGTGAAGGCTCTAAGGAGAAACAATGGTGGTGAATTCATCTCTGCTGAATTCAAGGACTTTTTCAGCGCAGAAGGAATTCAGAGAGAGCTTATAGCACCCCATAACCCACAGCAGAACGAGGTTGTTGAGCGGAAGAACAGAACGATCGTGGGTGCTGCACGGACGATGTTGCATGATCAGGGCCTACCCCTTCACTTGTGGGTGGAGGCATGCAATACTGCAGTATATGTGCAGAACCGTTGTCCTCACAAGATACTTGGCATGAGTACACCGGAGGAGGCGTTTTCTGGTAAGAGACCTGATATTTCCCATTTGAGGATTTTTGGTTCACCTGTCTACTTGCATGTGACGAAGGATGCTAGGAAGAAGCTGGATTCGACCGCAGAGGTTGGAATATTTGTGGGGTACATTGATACACTTCACAACTATCGGGTGTATTTTCCAGACAGTCGCAAGACTGTTGTGCGACGGGATATCAAATTTCAGGAGGAGAAAGCCATGCAGTGTTCACTTGAGAGGGAGCCACACTTGCATGCAGATCAGGAGCTAATAGTTCCTAAGGATGAGCTTCAGGATGTGGATCAGCCACAAGAGGAAGTTCATGGAGTAGAAGAGACCACTCATGCAGTGCCAACCTTCAGAGGGCGCAAGCGCACTACAGAAGCTGAGCGACTGGCTCAAGATGCAGAGAAGGTTGTAGGACCACCTACAGCACAGCGCAGACAGAGAAAGTCACTAGACCGGTACACTGGATACATGGCCCTGATGAGAAAATGTGTCATGACAGAGCCATCCTCTTTCGAGGAAGCTGTGGAGGACCCCACATGGGTAGATGCCATGGTGGAAGAGTATGATTTGATTGTCAAAAACAGTGCATGGGAGATTGTCCTGCAACCGGAGGGGAAATCAGTGGTGGGTTCAAGATGGATCTACAAAGTGAAGCAGGTGGCTGACAGGAGTGTGGAGAAGTACAAGGCAAGATTTGTTGCCCGAGGCTTCTCACAGATAGAGGGGATCAATTATGAGGAGACCTTTGCACCTGTCGCAAGGTACTCTTCCATACAGACGATCCTAGCTCTCTCAGCGCAGATGGGGTGGCACATCCATCAGATGGATGTGAAGACTGCGTTCCTCAACGGAGTCATTGAGGAGGAGGTGTACATAGAGCAGCCTGAAGGTTTCGATATCTTCAGCAGTGAGTCACATGTGTGCAGACTCAAGAGAGCACTGTATGGGTTGAAACAAGCACCTCGTGCTTGGTACACACGGATAGACAGTTATTTCACCGAACTTGGATTCTCCAAGAGTGAGGCGGATCCTAACCTGTACCAGATTGTGGTGGAGGTGTTATAGCATCATTTATCACCTTCATATGATTCATGGCACCCATTCCTACAGACTTGAAAAAAATTCACTAAAAAACAGTGTTAAAATCCCCATACGCGGTTATGCCCAGACTTTTCTGCGTGTATACGCGAGTCCACATGTACTTTTCCGCGTATGCCATTAAAATCATTAAAAAATATATTAAAAATCCCTACTTTCGGGCTAGGTTGATGGTTACTATGGTAGTTCAACCACCCTAGCACGTGGCCAACTGTTAAAACTACTTTGAGGGAGTATAAAAGCCCCTCATGTGCATGGCCTAAGGGAGAGAGAAATTATTGATATTATACTCTGTTGGTATTCCCTATCCAAGTTTGAATTCCTGCACCTCTTGCACTTCCCAGTTCATTACAGGAAACCCTTGTTTCTTGGAGATGCTCATCTCCCTATATGTCATCTCGTATGCACCAGTTCGGAAGGAATCTTAGCGAGGCAAGGGTGGGACGGATCCGGACGACGGTCTGCTCGAAGATCGTGGAAGGATTCAGGTGATCTCTCCACTTGTTATTTCTTAGATATTTGCTATTTATAATACAAGAACCATCTTGTTCCCGAAATATACGTGTTAAAAAGGTCATTTGCATATATGAGAAAATTGTTATTTAAGCATTCATTATGGTTTATCTGATGTTTTATATGGATTTCACTAACATTTAGAGTAGATATATGCTGTACAACCAGTTCTTCGTGCTTGTTTCTTCTTGTTTTTCAGGTTAAGAAGGAAGAAGGGTTGCTGGGGGTTTGGACCCCGCAGGATCTGCTTCAATCATAGGACCTACGGGTAAGTTCCTCGATCTGCTCTATTTAGTTTTTCATGAACATGTATGGTTGTGTGAGTCCTTCTTGAGTAGCATGTCCTGCTCTGTGGAGGTTGTAACCCAACAAACCTCTAGGGTGATTTTCCCCGAAACAGAACTGGCGACTCCGCAGAGCTCGTGCTGGTTTGAGAAGGTCCCCATTGACTTCTTGCCGGTGGGTTTGTCTCTTATCACTACTTCTATTACATTGCTCGAAGAAATCCCAGAGCCGGCACTCCCCGGCCCTATTTCCATCATTGATAGGTGACCTTGTGCTCAAGATTTGATCATCATTATGGGTCTTTGACCGAGTGGTTTCCGTGTTCGACGCCGCACATACATTATCACACTTGGGATTCGTGCAGTACCTGGATTTCCATTTGACCCTATCGGTGGATTTCACGCCTCTGTGTCAGCTTTCATTATTGGTTGGTTCAGAGGGTTTCTTCCGTGCGCTAGCTTCATCTTGTGCACGTCGGAAACGTACTTCGGTTTTGGTTCCATCACTCTCCTTCGTCCGATTCCTTCCAAATCTTGGCCTGCGGGTTACACTCGCGCTGGACCGATGTGGGATGCCTTAATGCCTTCCTTCCAGCAGATCTTTTCCCATCGACTCCGACTCATTGCTCTGGGAATAAGGTCTAGAGTCTTTTTGTCAGTACCTTAGGGTTTGCAGTCATCAGTGGTAGACTCTTCGCTATCGACAGTGGGGATTCATCATTGCCTCCTGATTGGTAGATTCTTTCAAGTGTTCGACTTCAACTCATTCATTCGCACTTGTCAGATTGTACTAGGGCACCTTGACGCTCATTTTCATTATTGGTGGGTTGTCTCGCGTTCGTTAACAGTATACATCATTGACCGGTAATCCAACGATTTCTCACATGGTCGACTTCAGCTCATTTATTCCCATTGTGTAGAATTGTGCCATAGTGATCGGTGAATACCTTGGGTTGCATCAAAATTTCTCGGTTCACTTTTGACAGTCCATTCAGTTTCTGCTAGTGATGCCGTCCACCCTTATATGTTGCAGTTCAGTACAGCAGCATCCTATATGTTGGCTCCCGAGTTGCGTGATTGTACCGTTTGTTCCACCTCTTATGATTCGGTACTTGGAGATTCAGTTACTTATATGATCAGACATCTAGTTGCACCATCCTTGATCAACTTTCTATATGTGATACTTGGACATTGATTCAGACTTACATTTCCGAGCCATGCTCAGATGATTCATTGTGTACTTTCAGTTCAACTATACTTGTATACATGTTGGATCTATTCAGTACTTTCTATATGATGTATTTTTGACTGAGCATGGGTATGCCCGCCTTAGCATGAGTTGACTCTCTGTTTTCTTTCATTGGTTTTTGGCAGGCTGAAATTTGGTGAAGTCCTCTCTTGTCCTTGCGAAGTTCTTTCTATGTGCATAATACATTTCGGCCATCATGTACCCCTTTTGACCTCATATATTAGGGGGCATCTGTTATAGCATCATTTCTCACCTTCATATGATTCATGATTGCTTTTATGGCTTTGGGCACCCATTCCTACAAACTTGGACAAAATTCACTAAAAAACAGTGTTAAAATCCCCATACGAGGTTATGCCCAGACTTTTCTGCGTGTATACACGAGTCCACATGTACTTTTTCCGCGTATGCCATTAAAATCATTAAAAAATATACAAAAAATCCCTATTTTCGAGTTGGGTTGATGGTTACTATGGTAGTTCAACCACCCTAGCACGTGGCCAACTGTTTCCAACTGTTGAAACTACTTTGAGGGAGTATAAAAGTCCCTCATGTGCATGGCCTAAGGGAGAGAGAAATTATTGATATTATACTCTGTTGGTATTCCCTATCCAAGTCTGAATTCCCGTGCCTCCTGCACTTCCCAGTTCATTACAGGAAACCCTTGTTTCCTGGAGATGCTCATCTCCCTATATGTCATCTCGTATGCACCAGTTCGGAAGGAATCTTAGCGAGGCAAGGGTGGGACTGATCCGGACGACGGTCTGCTCGAAGATCGTGGAAGGATTTAGGTGATCTCTCCACTTGTTATTTCTGTACATGCTATTTATAATATAGAAGAACCATCTTGTTCCCGAAATATACGTGTTAGTGTCCACTTGCATATATGAGAATATTGTTATTTAAGCATTTATTATGGTTTATCTAATGTTTCATATGGATTTCACTAACATTTAGAGTAGATATATGATGTACAACCAGTTCTTCGTGCTTGTTTCTTCTTGTTTTTCAGGTTAAGAAGGAAGAAGGGTTGCTGGGGGTTTGGACCCCGCAGGATCTGCTTCAACCGTAGGACCTACGGGTAAGTTCCTCGATCTTCTCTATTTAGTTTTTCATGAACATGTATGGTTGTGTGAGTCCTTCTTGAGTAGCGTGTCCTGCTCTGTGGAGGTTGTAACCCAACAAACCTCTAGGGTGATTTTCCCCGAAACAGGAGGGGAAGTTGCTGATCATTGTACTGTATGTAGATGATCTGATTTTGACGGGTGATGAGTTGTTGATACTTTCATGCAAGGAGGATCTTGCTAGAGAGTTTGAGATGAAGGACTTGGGCCTCCTTCATTATTTCCTGGGATTGGAAATTTGGTAGCGTAGTGGTGGACTGTTTGTTTCTCATGGGCATGTCTGGAGATACCTGAGAAGTCTTCAACATGGCCACTCGCAAGCCCGCGTGATACTCCTCTTCCGAGGTTGGAGGAAGGAGATGCCGTCTCAAATGAGGTAGTGGATGCACGTTATCGACGCCAGGTCGCTTGTATCTCTGTCACGCACAACCCGAGATATGCGTTATGCGTGAACTGTTCTTGCTTATGGTTAGTTTCCACTCGTTTCTCTCTCGGGGAGCTGCTGTGCAAGCATGTATTGCGTTATCTTAGAGGCACATCGGGATATGGCTTGTGGTACAAATAGGAGGATGAGGTGAAGCTATGTGGCTTCACGGATGCAGATTGGGCAGGGAGCCCAACGGACAGAAAGAGCACATTTGGAGGGATCTTCAGTATCGGGTCGACAACAGTTTCTTGGTACAGCAGGAAGCAGAGATCCGTGGCACTCAGTTCAGCAGAGGCTGAGTATATGGCAGCAAGCTTGGCTGCATGCGAGGCCATATGGATGAGGAAGATTCTGGTCGGGTTGTTCGGGTCGCACTTGGAGCCTACTGTGATTTATTGTGATAACCAGAGTTGCATTAAACTCTCAGCTAATCCAGTATTTCATGATAGATCCAAACACATCGACATTAGGTACCATCATATCAGAGATTGTGTTCAGCGGAGAATCATGATGCTTTCATATGTTCCCACGGAGGATCAGGATGCTGACATCCTGATGAAGGCGCTCACCAGGAGCAAGTTCGAATTCCACAGAGGCAAGATAGGGGTTGCAGATAATCCATATCTTGCTGAGAGGGAGTGTTGAAAATGCAGCAAGATGATGGAGCTTAGTGAAATGAAGTCGCCTTCACTAAGTGGGCCCGCAGGCTATTTTTGGCGCAAAGTTTATTTTTAGACTATGTCTATTTTTAGACATATGGATCATGGTCTATGAGTTGCAAGATGCTATTTATGGATGATTGGTCGAGTTGGTAAAAATAGATGGACCTCTAATTTTAGACATTGGGCGGTTTCTATTTTTAGACTGCCGGGCTAAAAATAGAACAGTCAAATATTATTAACCCTTAATAATATTTAGACTATAAACATTATCTTATCCTCTTGAAGCACTTTAGTTTGATGCTTGGATGTGGCACATGCAGCTGACAGAAGGAAATACACTTTTCCTAAGGGTTAGTTGAGCTATTGCATGGTTGACTTCAGTTAGAACTCATGTGGCAGAGTTTGGTGGAGTTGATGAGACAGTTGGTGGAGTTGTGTTTTGTTTAACTTAGTTGAACTAGTTGTATTTAGTCTAACTGACAAATACACTAGTGATGAGTGGTGTGAATTAATTATTAATTAATTCACTAATTATTAACTCATAAATCAACTAAAGAACACATCAGCTAACTGCAATGCATGGATAGTTCAGTGGAGACCAGTGTTAGAGGTGGGTGAAAGGGTGAGTCTACTATTAGTTGTGACTATTGGTTGTGCATGAGATTTGCACACACATTGATGGATATTTCTAATGAGGATTGCGTAGTTGGAGCTAGTGGGATTCGAACTTGGATCGCATCATTACTCATCTTGGATTGCGCAGTAGAGGCAGGCAGACTTGTGGAGGAGATTTGAACCTATGACTTGTTCATCTTCCGTGCTAGTTTTGTGTGTAGCATTGAGATAGTGCTGAGAGCTATGAGAGCTTTGTGCTATATATTGTTACATGTTATCTATCATTATAATATACAGATAGTTGGGGGTTTTCAGCTGTATGCTTTCCCCATTACATACTGTGTTATATGTGTGCTTGATTATTGTTTTAATGAGTGCATGCGACTGCTTTCTATTTCCGCATATTGATGATCAATTGTAGAAGAGGTTATGTATTATGCATGAAGCTTAAATAGTGTGTAATCAGGATAATCTCGGTGAATAATTCAACAAATTATTCAAATTTCTACACTTAGAACATTATCATGATTAACCAAGAGTTTTTATCCACCATTGAGAATGTGAAAAGTAAGTACTTTTAACTCAAGCAATGACACCTTAATCAATGGGGATGATGTCATCCCTTAAAATGTGATTGGTTCTCATAGAGTGAATTTTGATTGTACAAGTAAAATTCCAAAATCTATAGAGAAAAAGATACGAAAATATCCATCTAAGATACAAGAATATATATTAAAATGTATGAATGAGAATATGTTACAAATGTGAGTGAGGGATTGCTTATATACCCTAGGTAGGGATCATGAGATCATGTGTTTTGCTCAAAATTGAAAGTGCTCAAAATTTTAATGAACCTGAGTGACCGGATAGGTCTCTTCGTTGTGATTTCGGTGCCGTGAACGGTTCGAAAAACCAATGTTGTATGAGGAAGATATCACGTTCTGATCGTTTTCCTAAACAACTAAAATTTTTGTGACAAGAATGACAGGGAGGCCCAGTCAGCTTGCAGGTACAATAAACATGTGGCATATACTGGGAATTTTCCCTTTTCTCAAATCCAATCAGATTTTGACACGTGGCGCATTTAATGTCGAAGATTTGGGTTGTACGAATTTTATTTGGGTCGTTGGATGGGTGACACGTGGCTAGCCCGGAGGCTACCATGTGTCCCCTTGACCATTGGATAAATTTTTGGTTGGAGTTCGGGGGGTTTGACCTCGTGACCTCCATGGAGCCCGCGAAAGTCTCCGACCAACTCGCCTATCAGGTGTTACTTAACCTATCGGTCTGCCACTTAAATTTAAGTTGTAAAGTTTACTAAGTTTGGGGGGGGGGGGGGACCACCGATGGTCCCAACCCGCCAACGGCCCCATGGTTGTTGGTCACATATGATTTTAAAACCACGACATTAAACTTCATTTGA
Source organism: Pinus albicaulis (assembly GCA_034641835.2). Lineage (NCBI taxonomy): Eukaryota > Viridiplantae > Streptophyta > Pinopsida > Pinales > Pinaceae > Pinus > Pinus albicaulis. Next base: position 259,901,025 of record CM076577.1, on the reverse strand, counting down.
TGGCTATCCAAACTACGGCTCCGGCGGCAACTAAAAATAGTTACAACATGTGCGTTCACATTTATAACCCAATGGTTAGGTATTAAACTCCAACAGTCAATAAACTGTAACCCCGATGGCTTAGCTTGTTCACAAGGTACGGGTTGCATGGGTTTTTAATGCCTGCGATTATGGTTCTGCTCCATTGTAAGTGGAGTTTTAAAACTATAAATCGTGGGGTTTAAGGTGGGGGGTCAGCTTGTGACCACCCCGCCCTAACTACCAGACTTTAATAAAAATGGTTAGCATTGGTGGAGGAGTTAGTGCTGACTAATTTTCGGAATTTTTCCAATCTAACTGCAGTTAAGTGCAGATGTCCACAATTAGTGGAGGTTTTCTAGCTGATATTGGGAAAAAGGCTTTGGGAGGTCAATTTTTGACCAATTTGGGGGAAACAAGAGTATATCTAGACTAATTTGAGCATTCTGGAGCCACTAGTGCAGAGAAAACAACCATTAGAGGCTTGTAAAAATATGTATTTGTAATTGAGAATAATGAAAAAGAGGGACATGCCATTTGGAGTTGGACCAACAGATGTAGCCTAGGAGGGGTGAACTTATTCATCACGCCTACTGTGTAAAACTTATGTGTGATGTTATTTCTATATTATACACTAATGTTCAATGTTATTTAGGCTTATTTTCGTGCTTAAAACTCACAAATTAATCTATGTTTAATGGTTAAAAAACTCATTCCTTAAGCAAAAAAATGGAGACAAATTGTACATGTTTTTAATACTGAAAGGACACTTAGCACAACAAACTAATACACTCCTTTCAGATCAGGTAGGTGTCCCTTTATGAATGGTCATGTCCTTAGGGACATACTTCTTCATTAACTAATTACTAATTAATCATTATTTTTGATGTGTTATTAGTATTTAATATTTATATTTACATTACTTATATCTATATTTTATTCATAACAATGTCACAAGAGATCAAGAGCCAGGCGACAAGTTGAAGGGAGGAGGTAATGTTTCTTGGAAATGCAACTATTGCAATGATAATTTCAAGAACACTTATTACTGTGTGAAAGGTCATTTGTTGGGCTTAACGGGTTTTGGAATTGGAGCATGTGAAAATGTGTCTTTAGCTAAGAGGAAAGAAATGGAAAAAGAGGCCAATGTTGGTGTGGCAAGGGTGGTTGCATCAACTAAAAAAAACAAGAATGATGATCCCCTTTCATTCCTGAAGAAAAACAAAAAATTTCCATTTGATAATTTTGGTGGGGGTGTGGGTCAAGAAGCAAAAATAAATGAAATGGCGCTTGGTCCAATGGATAAGATTTTTCAGAAAGAGACGAGAAGAGCTTGATATCACCATTGCATTCTTTTTCTATCTGAACTTCATATCCTCTAATGTTGCACGCTCACCTCTATTTCTTGAGAAGTGTCGAGCTATAACTCAAGGAGCTGCATCAGGGTATGTGCCTCTTGAGTCAGATAAGATTAGAACCACATTGTTGACTAAGGAAAAGAATTAGATGAACAAAATACTTGAGCCTATTAAATAAGCATGGCCACAATTTGGGGTTAGTATTTTTTCTTATGGATGGAAAAATCCAACATGCCACCCATTCATCAACTTAATGGTGTCTTCCTTGAGTGGACTAGTTTCCTTGAAGTCAATGGATGCACTTGGAAAATACAAGGATGCATAATATATTAGTGAGTTTTTCATTAAAGTTATTGAAGATGTAGGTGTTGATTCTTGTGTGAAAAGAATTATAGATAATACACCTTGCATTGTCCATTCCTTGAATTTAGCACCTAAAACTATTTCTTCTGATGTGCCTTGGATTGGAAGTGTTATTGAGGATGCACGACATATACACAACTTTGTAAAAAATCATACAAATTCCTTCATAATATACAAGGAGTACACCCATCTATCATTGTCGAAGGTTGCAGATATACGGTTTGGCTCTTCATTCATCATGTTGAAGAGGTTGAGGGTGGCAAGACTGCTCTTGGGGCCATGGTTATTTCAGAGTTTTGCTCTTTTTGGAGAAAGACGAATCAAGAAGCCTCAAAAATATTCAAGGACACATTGTTAGATGATGCTTGGTGGGAGAGGGTAGATCTAACTATTAAGATCATGGACCCTATCATTTCTTTTCTACGATTTGCAGATACAAACCAACCCATCCTAGGAGAGGTTTATGAGGGATGGGATTCCATCATTGCGTCTGTGACGAACATTATTTTATAAAGTAAGTGCCCTGGGTATGAGACATCATCAGAGATCTTATTCACCATTAGAAAAGATATTCTTGTCAGTAGATGGGACAAGAATCACACACATTTACATTATTTGGATCACTCATTGAACCCAAATACTACAACCATGAGTGGATAAATGGTGGAACTTCCTGCAGATTCCTTCCTCACATGGATGGTGAAATTTCATAGGGGAGGAAGGATGCATTGAGGTAGATATTTTAGGGTAGAACATCCCTTGATGAGATGGTGGATGTCTTTGTAGAGTTTTCCACTAACACTGGGCGATTTGCAGGCTATGATGTGATTATAGGTAGGGGGGATAAGAAGCCATATTCTTGGTGGAAAACTCATGGGGAAAAAATCCCTCCTCTACAAAAATTAGCCGTGAGAATCCTCTCTCAGGTGAGTTTTTCCTCTTATTGCGAGAGGAATTGGAGCACATATGAGAATTTTTAAAGTTTCAATAAGAGAAAGCTAGAGGAGTACAAGGAAGAGACAATAGTGTACTTTCACACCAACCTTCATCTTATTTATAGGAAAATGGATGAGTGTTTGAAGGGAAATACAAATATGTGGTATGTATTTCCTGATGATATGGGTCTGGACAACAATGCTGAGTTGAAATTGGACAACTTGGATATTAATGACCCAATGCTAGAGCTTATCACTTTTGATGATGGTGATACTCTTGAGGGTTCATCCTCCACACCAAAATATGCAAAGATTACATTGGATACAAATGAGGAATATGCAACAAAGGATAGTAGTGGTGACCATGAAAGTGACATTGATTTTTATGATGATGATTGATGAACTATCTAGTACCTTGTATTTGTTTAGTATTCATTATTTCTATTTTCCATTTGCATTGCTACTGCCTATGTAATTTTTTATTTTATTTTGACGACTTAATGAGAAAACTGCAGTTTCTTGTATTTCTCCTATTGGATCATTGCTGAACCTGTCACAATTGCATTTGTATGCATAATGTTACATTGTACAATTTACAATGTGGAACCTAGATCCATGTATGAATTTGTATCGTGAATGATAATTTGTGTAAGAAATATCTATTTAATATTAATTTTTAACACACACACATGCACACAGATACACACACACACACACACACACACACACACACACACACACATTATTATTATTATTTTAATAAAATAATATATAACATGTCCTACATGTTGTCTTCTGGGGGGGTCTATGTGCCCTGTGTTGGACACTCGAATTCACGTGTCATGCATGTCCCAAGTCCCCATTTCAAGTGACTTAAGTCTTTTACCATTGGAACCAACAACATTTCCCTATTTTCTTGGAGTAATCTTGGTATCTCTTGCCTCTGATACAACTTGTGTAACATCACATGATGACTGGGAAACATTGTACACTTGGTCTCTTTACATTTTTACTGATTTTTGAATTTTAAGCTTCAAACCAACAACCATAATTTTTATTTAGATATGACTGTTAAAAAATTATGACATCCCTAATCATAACAACCTAATTTGGATAGGGACCCAAAAGGCTATATTCAACAAATATAATTTTTTTATGTGGCTTATCTTAAGCAATTGAACCAAATATTTGAAGTGGCTTACCATGGGTTTCTTCTCTAACCATTTCCCCTTAGGTGTGAGTCCTATTGGAAAAATATACTTATTTATGCATCACTTCTGCCCAATATGTATTCGGGACTAGCTTTTTCTGCAACACACTCTTTGCCAATTTTACGACACTTTTGATTCTTTCTCCAACTTTTGGCCTCTAGTGATCAAAATTTATGCAGGAACGCAATAAAATATAGAAATAGACATAAAAATAGAGATGCAGTGGAAATAATACTTCATTTCATTAATATCAAATAACTAAAATGTGTTTATAGACATAATGGAAATAAACTAGCTAGGGCGATGGGAGCTTATCTTTGAGGAGAGATGTGGTAGCTACATGCCTCTGAAATATGTTACAATGAGGCTCTAGGGCCTATTTATTATTGAGAAAAAATGGAAAACTCTTAACATTCAAAAACCTAACCCTAGGAGACGAAGTGCCAAAACTATGGGCCCCGTTTGGGTAAATTGGTGTTTCAACTTTTTGGGGATGTAACTTTAGCATACGATCTCCGTTTGACGCACAATATACCTCATTAGAAATATATATCCAAGGATTAAAACTTTTTGTGTGAGGGAAATTGTTCTATGGACTCATGTTTCTCTCGGTTTTCCCAAAAAACGTCGTTTAGGGCCTCAAAATGGCTCCGGAAGTTTAGGACCCGAAAAACTGCTAAAAATAACAAGTTGAGCCGAAACTGGAAAAACAAAAGAACCGATGGTGGGTGTTCAAATGGAATAGGTGAGTGGCCACCAATATCAACCTGGATCATTAGGGCCTCCAAACGACTCCAAAAGTTCAAAACCTGAAAACCTGCTAAAAATAGTAATTTGTGCTGAAAGAACTGATGGTGCGGGTCCAAATGGAATAGGTGGGTGGCCATCAATATCCACCTAGATCATTCCTCACTCCTTAGGAAGAAATGGTCCTGATTGCGTTAAGATCCCCCATGAGAGGAAAATTATGCTGAACGTGGTATTGGATTTGTCTAAGATGTCGTGGACCTACTGGCGGACGTGCTGGATGCGTTCAATAAATTTGGTTGCCTCAGAGAGTACATGTGTGGATTCTTGCTGTGTAGTTGCATGAGGTATGGAAACATAATGTGGCGGTGCGTTGGGGGTCAAATAAATGGAGTGTTTGTCCTGATAGTGTAGAGGAACCTCTGTGGGTGAAAAGAAAATGTCCTTGTATTCCTCCATGACTTTGTCCATGTGCTGCAACTATGTAGGGGAGCCCTACTTTGAGGCTATGGCCACAATATTCTTCTTTACCTGTAAGCGATTTGTAAAGAAAATAAATTTCATGGGTTGGGAAACAATCTTACTGCATTTTTTTACAATAGTCAAGGAGATGGCAGGAGGCGGTAATACCTCTGGTATCCTGTACAATTTATTTCCCAAAGTAATAACAACATAATGAGGCCTAGATTCATACACAACATGTCGCCTCCACAAGTATGGTTGGCCCAATGATACATCAACTACATCAAGATGAGAAACATCACACAATACCTCATATGTGAATGGCTTGATGCGGTACAGAAGGCGACATTGTTGGCAAATGCTGAGATCTCTCCCTAGGTGAAGCCACCCGATTGTATACGACTACGGGTGTGCTATGATTGGTAAGCTGAGCCACTTCATGACCTATGCTGAAATGAGGTTCTTTTGGCTTCCGCTATCGATAAGAAATTGCATAGGAGAACCCTTCACACACATATGCGAATGAAAGAGGCGCTCCCCCCCCTCTGGATCCTTGGGATCCTCCCTCTAGAGCTTGGTGGTGGTAATAATGGCACTAGGGTCTGCATCAATGATCTACTTCCCTTTTTCATCTCCCTTGTCTGGTTTTGGCTAAGGATCAGAACTTGTATCTGATTTGGGTGCCTTTAGTTCACCCACCAATGACTGTTTGGCTCGACACTCGTTGGTGCTGTGAATGGGGCTGTTATGAAATTCACACCACTTCCCTGTGTCCTTCTTTGGATTTGTGGTGGTGTTATGAGTTGCCCTACTTTGGCTCTGCCCCCTATTCTATGGTTCAGGGGTGCATTTCCTTGGCTTCGGATTCGTGGATCCAAAGTCTCGCTTCATCTGCTTAAATTTCTGCTCAATCTTGGCGGCATAGAGATATGCTATGAAAATTGAGGTAATGTCGAGGAACTCCATTTCCTCTTGAATGTGTCTGTGCAGACAACTGCGGTACTTGAGCACCAAATTTCTCTCTAAATCTTTAATACCCAACTTTGTGCACAGGGTATGGAACAAATTCGTCAGTTCATGCACATCTTGATCCCTTTTCTGCCGCAACGTGTGTTACACCATTTTTTTGTCATCTAACCTATTATCATTAGATGGACCCAAGTACACCATGTAAGACCAATTTTACCCCAAGTAAAATTGCTTTCACTATGAAAATAACTTAGTAAACCACCTTTATTAAGTTGTTTATGGTCTAAACAGGAAACCCCATGAGGAAATATTAAATAAATATAAATTTGTTTGATTTTCCTCAAGGAATAATTAGTTAAACAACAGTTTAATTAATATTCCTGGTTATATTTAACCCAAAACAAGGAAATTAATTAGATAAATCATTATTTATCTTATTATTTTCTAAGAATAATTATTTAAACCTTATTTAAATAATATTCTTTCTTAAATATGGCTAAATCACCCTTAAATAGTTAAATAAATCATTATTTATTTGATTATTACTCAAACACATCCTTAAAATGATAAATAAATCATTTATTTATTTATTATTTACAAATAAAGCGATTTGACCCAAGTCAAATTCCCTTTCCCTCCAACAAATATAATAAAATATTCCATAAAAGTTGGATCTTGATTTGGTTAATAATATTTTAATTATGCACCAATATTTAGACTAACTCAATATTTTGTTATAAATCGAAGGGTTTTCCCTTTCATTTATCACCTTTTGTTGCCTAAAGATCACTCTGGATCTATAATTTTGGTTTGACTATCGATCCACCATCATAGTCATATTTTGCTACCATTTTTTTGTCTGGGTTTTCTACACCATCAAGAGAGAGGAATTTTAGATCTGAAGTGCCGAGGACTTACAAGAACCCATCCCATTGAGGAGAACTGGGAACACCCTCCTGTGTTTTCCTCCCAGGTTCCCCTAATACAAAATTCATTCAACATATTATTGTCTTGTCTATTGGATGCATGAAGTAAATGTTGTTTTTTCTACTGTTTAATGTCTTCTAATGCATAGATCTAGACTTTTGCAACATTTATCTTGATCACCTAACTGCAGATCTGAAGATATTGACAACCATTTTTACTGTTAGGGCTGTTGTTATTCACAACTAAAGTGTTTTTTTTTTCGTACACTTGGAATTAAGATTCTTACTAACAATGTGGTCCATTGGATGTACTTGTCCTCATAGCTCCCCACGGGGTAATGTTGTTCCTTGATGCCATCTCAGGACGAATTCCAGGTTGGTGCAACCGAGAACAGAGAGGGTTCCCCCTCATCCTTTTTCTCACAATAGGTTTCCCACCAGTCTTTGACATGGGGGGTGGATTTGAGGAGTGCAAAAGAAATATTTTCTTGGTCGGAGAAATCATGGGCCGAGAGATACCCTTCTAGCGAATTAAACCATATATCTACGACATATGCATATATATGGCCTTCAAATACAAGAATGTCAAAGTTTACCTGTACCTTGAAGGGAGTGGCACCTCCAGAGTGGTTGTTGGATGCAGATGCACCACAGGTGGGCAGCCGTTGAAGGATCTGAGCAAAGTTATCCATCATCACGTTCCTTTGTTTCTTGAGGTCCTCCTCTAGCAATATTTTGATAGGATCTCATGCTCCATCGTCTTTATTTTCTTCCGCCATGGGGGGTCATTTGGTTTTGCGAGGCTGATCTTGCAGGGGTTCACCCAGATACAGCCCTAGGTCCTTATACCCTGACCTCGTTGGAGACATGCAAGGAAAAACAGAGAAAGAGCAGACCGCTCTGATACCATTGAGATGAATTTATGCAAGAATGAAATAAAATACAAAAATAGACATAAACACAAAGATGTAGCGGAAATAATACTTCATTTCATTAATATCAAATAACTGAAATGTGTTTATAGACATAATGGAAATAAACTAGCTAGGGCGATGGTAGCTTATCTCTGAGGAGAGATGTGGTGGCTAAATGCCTCTCAAATATGTTACAATGAGGCTCAAGGGCCTATTTATTATTGAGAAACAATGGAAAACTCTAAACATCCAAAAACCTAACCTTAGGAGATGAAGCGCTAAACCATGGGCCTTGTTATGGTAAATTGGCATTTCAACTTCCGGGGGAAGTAACTTTGGCATACGATCTCTGTTTGACATGCACCATACCTCGTTAGAAAGATCTATCCGAGGAGTAAAAAATTTGGTGTGAGCAATACTAGTGAAAATTCTCATGTTGCTCAAGATTTTCCCAAAAAACGTCGTTTAGGGCCTCAAAACGACTTTGAAAGTTCAAGACCCGAAAAACTGCTAAAAATAGTAAGTTGTGCCGAAACTGAAAAACTGAAATAACCGATGGTGGGGGTTTAAATGGAATAGGTGGGTGGCCACCAATATCTACCTGGATCATTAGGGCCTCCAAACGGCTTTGGAATTTCAGGACCCGAAAACCTGCTAAAAAGAGTAAGAGGTGTTGAAAGTGAAAAATTGAAAAAATAGATGGTGCGGGTCCAAATGGAATAGGTGGGTGGCCACCAATATCCACCTAGATCGTTCCTCCCTCCTTAGAAATAAATGGTCCCCATTGCATTACGTTCCTGCATGAGAGGAAAATTATGTTGAACTTGGTATTGGATTTGTTAAGGATGTCGTGGACTTGCTGGCAGACGTGCTGGATGCGTTCAATAAATTTGGTTGCCTTAGATAGTACATGTGTGGATTATTGCTGTGTAGTTGCATGAGGTATGGAAACATTATGCGACAGTGTGCTAGGGGTCAAATCAATGGAGTGTTTGTCCTGATAGTGTAGAGGAACCTTTGTGGGTGAGGAGAAAATGTCCTCGTATTCCTCGATGAATTTTTCCATCTGCTGCAACCGTGCAGGGGAGCCACAATATTCTTCTTTCCCTATGAGCGACTTGTAAGGAAAATAAATTTCCTGGTTTGGGAAATAATCTTACTGCTTTGTTTTGCAATAGTCAAGGAGATGGCAAGAGGTGGTACTACCTCTGGTATTCTGCACAATTTATTTCCCAAAGTAATAACAATAAAAAGAGGCCTAGAATCATACACAACATGTCGCCTCCACAAGTATGGTTGGCCCAATAATACATCAGCTACATCAAGAGGAGAAACATCACACAATACCTCATCTGTGAATGGATTGATGCTGTACGCAAGGCGACACTGTTGGCGGACACGAAGATCTCTCCCTTGGTGAAGCCACTCGATGGTATATGGCTGTGGGTGTGCTATGATCGGTAGGCTCAGCTGCTTCACGACCTCTGCTGAAATGAGGTTCTTTTGGTTTCCACTATCGACAAGAAATTGCAATGGAGAACCCTTCACCCACATCTGTGAATGGAAGAGGTGCTCCCCCTCCTATGGATCTTCGGGATCCTCCCTCTAGAGCTTGGTGGTGGCAACAATGGCACTAGGGTCTGCATCAATGATCTTCTTCCCTTTTTCATCTCCCTTTTTTGGTTCTGGCTCAGGATCAGAACATGCATCTGATTCGGGTGCCTTCAGTTCAGCCACCAACGACTGTTTGGCCTGACTCTCGTTGGTGCTGCGAGTGGGGTTGTTATGAAATTTGCACCACTTTCTCATGTCGATATTTGGATTTGCGGTGGTGTTATGAGTTTCCCCTCTTTGGATCTTCCTCCTGTTCTGTGTTTTGGGGGTGCATTTCCCCGTCTTCGGATTCAGAGATCCAAAGTCTTGCTTCTCTGTTTAAATTTCTGCTCAATCTTAGCAGCATATTGCAATGCTGTGCCAAGCGAGGTAATGTCGAGGAACTCCATTTCCTCTTGAATGTGTCTATGAGGAAAGCTTCAATACTTGAGCACCAAATGTCTCTCTAAATCTTTAATACCCGACTTTGTGCGCAGGGTATGGAACAAATTCGTTAGTTCATGCACATCTTGATCCCTTTGCTCTCATAGCGTGGTCCAATGGATGTAATTGTCCTCATAGCTCCCCATGGGGTAATATTATTCCTTGATGCCACCTTAGAACGAATTCCAAGTCGGTGCACCCAAGAATAGAGAGGGTTCCCCCTCATCCTTTTTCTCATAGTAGGTTTCCCACCAGTCTTTGACCTTAGAGCGGCTTTGAGGAGTGAAAAAATAATCTTTTCTCGGCTAGAGAAATCATGGACCAATAAATACCCTTCTAGCATATTCAATCATCTATCTACGACATTTTCATCTATCTGGCCTTCAAATACAGGAATGTAAAGGTTTACCTGTACCTTGAAGGGAGTGGCACCTCCAGAGTGGTTGTTGGATGCAGATGTGCCGTAGGTGGGTAATTGTTGAAGGATCTAAGAAAAGTTATCCATCATCGCATTCCTTTTTTTCTCAAGGGCCTCGTTAAGAAATATTTTGATAGGATATCCTACTCCCTCGTCTTTATTTTCTTCCACCATAGGGGTCATTAGGGTTTGCGAGGCCGATCTTGCTAGGTTTGATCCTGATCGAGCCCTAACTCCTTATACCCTGACCTCGTTGGGGACATGTAAAGAAAAACAGAGAAAGAGTAGACCGCTTTGATACCACTGATCCAAATTTATGCAGAAATGAAATAAAATATAAAAAATAGACATAAACACAATGGTGCAGCGGAAATAATATTTCATTTCATTAATATAAAATATCTGAAATGTGTTTGCAGAAAAAATGGAAATAAACTAGCTAGGGCGATGGTAGATTATCTCCGAGGAAATATGTGGTGGCTATATGCCTCTGAACTATGTTACAATTAGGCTCGAGGGCATATTTATTATTGAGTAACAATAGAAAACTCTAAACATCCAAAAACCTAACCCTAGGTGATGAAGCACCAAAACTATGGGCCTCGTTTGGGTAAATTGGTGTTTCAACTTCCCAAGGACATAACTTTGGCATACGATCTCTGTTTCATGCGCACCATACCTCATTAGAAAGATCTATCTAAGGAGTAAAACTTTTGGTGTGAGAAATATTTGTCCATGAACCCATTTTGCTCCCAGTTTTCCCAAAAACGTTGTTTGGGGTCTCAAAACGGTTGTGGAAGTTTAGGACCCGAAAAACTGCTAAAAATAGTAAGTTGTGATGAAAATGAAAAACTGAAAGAATCGATGGTGGGGGTTCAAATGGAATAGGTGGGTGGCCACCAATATCCCCTTGGATCATTAGATCCTCCAAACGGCTCTAGAATTTTAGGACTCGAAAACCTGCTAAAAATAGTAATCCATGATGAAAGTGAAAAACTGAAAGAACTTATGGTGCGGATCCAAATGGAATAGGTCGGTGGCCACCAATATCCACCTAGATCATTCCTCCCTCCTTAGGAAGCAACGTTCCCCATTGCGTTAATTTCCTCCATGAGAGGCAAATTATGTTGAACTTGGTATTGGATTTGTCCAGGATGTCGTGGTCCTGCTGGTGGATGTGCTAGATGCGTTCAATAAATTTGGTTGCCTCAAATAGTACATGTGTGGATTCTTGCTGTGTAGTTGCATGAGGTATGACAACATCAGGCGGCGGTGCCCAGGGGTCAAATCAATGGAGTGTTTGTCCTGATAGTGTAGAAGAACCTCTGTGGGTGAGGAGAAAATGTCCTCGTATTCCTCCACGAATTTGTCCATCTGTTGCAACCGTGCAGTGGAGCCCCGTTTCGAGGCTATGGCCACAATATTCTTCTTTCCCCATGAGTGAGTTGTAAAGAAAATAATTTTCCTCGTTTGGGAAATAATATTACTGCATTGTTTTGCAATAGTTAAGGAGATTTCAGGAGGCAGTACTACCTCTGGTATCTTGTACAATTTATTTCCAAAAGTAATAAAAACAGAATGAGTCCTAGACTCATACACATCATGTCACCTCCACATATATGGTTGGCCCAATAATACGTCAGCTACATCAAGAGGAGCAACATTAAACAATAACTCATCTGTGAATGGCTTGATGCTATACGGAAGGCGACACTGTTGGCGGACGTGGAGATCTCTCCTTGGATGAAGCCAGCCGATTGTATACCGTTGTGGGTGTGCTATGGTCGACAGGCTGAGCTGCTTCACGACCTATGCTGCAATGAGGTTCTTTTGGTTTACATTATCGACAAAAAATTTCAATGGAGAACCCTTCACCCACTTCTGCGAATGGAAGTGGCGCTTCCCCTCCTATGGATCCTCGAGATCCTCCCTCTGGAGCTTGGTGGTGGAAACAATGGCACTAGGGTCCGCATCAATGATATTCTTCCATTTTTCATCTCCCTTGTTTGGTTCTAGCTCAGGATCAGAACATGCATCTGATTCGGGTGCCTTCAGTTCGACCACCAATGACTGTTTGGCCTGACTCTTGTTGTTGTTGTGAGTGGGGCTGTTATGAAATTCACACCTCTTCCTCATGTTGATATTTGGATTTGTGGTGGTGTTATGGGTTTCCCTGCTTTGGATCTTCCCCTTGTTCTGTGGTTTGGGGGCACATTTTCCTGGCTTCGGATTCACAGATCCAAAGTCTCGCTTCTTCTACTTAAATTTCTGCTCAATCTTGGCAGCATATCGCTATGCTGTGCCAAGCGAGGTAATGTCGAGGAACTCCATTTCCTCATGAATGTGTCTATGAAGAAAGATGCAATACTTGAGCACCAAATGTCTCTCTAAATCTTTAATACCCAACTTTGTGCACAGGGTATGGAACAAATTCATTAGTTCGTGCACATCTTGATCCCTTTGCTGCCGTAGCATGGTCCAATGGATGTACTTGTCCTCATAGCTCCCCATGGGGTAATATTTTTGAGTGAAAAAATAATCTTTTCTTGGTCAGAGAAATCATGGACCAAGAAATACCCTTCTAGAAAATTCAACCATCTATCTACGACATCTGCATCTATCTGGCCCTAAAATACAGGAATGTAAATTTTTACCTATACCTTGAAGGGAGTGGCACCTCTAGAGTGGTTTTTGGATGTAGATGCGCCATAGGTGGGCAACTGTTGAAGGATCTGAGAAAAGTTATCCATTATCACGTTCCTTTTTTCTTGAGGGTGTCGTTGAGAAATATTTTGATAGGACCTCCTACTCCCTCGTCTTTATTTTCATCCACCATAGGGGTCGTCGGGGTTTGCGAGGCCGATCTTGCAGGGGTTGAACTAGATCAAGCCCTAACTCCTTATACCCTAACCTCATTGGGGACATGTAAAGAAAAAAAGAGAAAGAGTAGACCTCTTTGATACCACTGATCCGAATTTATGCAGAAATGAAATAAAATACAGAAATAGACATAAACACAGAGATGCAACGGAAAAAATATTTCATTTCATTAATATAAAATAACTGAAATGTGTTTACAGACAGAATGAAAATAAGCTAGCTAGGACGATGGTAGCTTATCTTCGAGGAAAGATGTGGCGGCTACATGCCTCTGAACAGTTTTACAATGAGGCTCGAGGGCCTATTTATTATTGATAAATAATGGAAAACTCTAAACATCCAAAAACCTAACCCTAGGTGATGAAGTGGAAAAAATATGGGCCCCGTTTAGGTAAATTGGTGTTTCAACTTCCTAGGGACATAACTTTGGCATACGATCTTTTTTTCACGCACACCATACCTCGTTAGAAATATCTATTTGAGGAGTAAAACTTTTGGTGTGAGAAATATTTGTGAGAAAGCATCGTTTAGGGTCTCAAAACGACTGCGGAAGTTTAGGACCCAAAAAACTGCTAAAAACAGTAAGTTGTGCCGAAACTGAAAAACTGAAAGAACCGATGGTGGGGGTTCAAATGGAATAGGTGGGTCGCCACCAATATCCCCCTGGATCATTAGAGCCTCCAAATGGCTCTAGAATTTCAGGACCTGAAAACCTGCTAAAAATAGTAAGCTATGATGAAAGTGAAAAACTGAAAGAACTTATGGTGCGGGTCCAAATGGAATAGGTGGGTGGCCACCAATATCCACCTGGATCATTCCTCCCTTCTTAAGAAGCAATGGTCCCCATTGCGTTAATTTCCTCCATGAGAGGCAAATTATGTTGAACTTGGTATTGGATTTGTCTAGGATGTCATGGACCTACTGGAAGACATGTTGGATGTGTTCAATAAATTTGGTTGCCTCAGACAGTACATGTGTGGATTCTTGCTGTGTAGTTGCATGAGTTATGACAACATCAGGCGGTGGTGCGCCAAGGGTCAAATCAATGGAGTGTTTGTCCTGATAGTGTAGAGGAACCTTTGTGGGCAAGGAGAAAATGTCCTCGTATTCCTCCACGACTTTTTCCATCTATTGCAACCATGCAGTGGAGCCCCGTTTCGAGGATATGGCCACAATATTATTCTTTCCCTATGAGCAAGTTGTAAAGAAAATAAATTTCCTGGTTTGGGAAACAATATTACTGCATTTTTTTGCAATAGTTAAGGAGATGTCAGGAGGCGGTACTACCTCTAGTATCCTGTACAATTTATTTCCCAAAGTAATAACAACAGAACGAGTCCTAGACTCAGACACATCATGTCACCTCCACAAGTATGGTTGGCCCAATAATACATCAGCTACATCAAGAGGAGCAACATCAAACAATAACTCAATTGTGAATGGCTTGATGTTGTACGAAAGGCGACACTGTTGGCGGACATGGAGATCTCTCCTTGGGTGAAGCCAGCCGATTGTATATGACTGTGGTTGTGATATGGTCAGTAGGCCGAGCCGCTTCACGACCTCTGCTAAAATGAGGTTCTTTTGGCTTCCGCTATCGACAAGAAATTGCAGTGGAGAATCCTTCACCCACATCTGCGAATGGAAGAGGTGCTCCCCCTCCTCTGGATCCTTGGGATCCTCCCTCTAGAGCTTGATGGTGGAAACAATGGAACTATGGTCTGCATCAATGAACTGCTTCTTTCATTCATCTCCCTTGCCTGGTTCTAGCCTAGGATCATAACATGCATCTGATTCGGGTGCCTTCATTTCGGCCACCAATGACTGTTTGGCCCTCACTCATTGGTGCTGTTATGAAATTCACACCACTTCCTCATGACCTTGTTTGGATTTTTTATGGTGTTATGAGTCACCCTGCTTTTGATCTGCTCCCTGTTATGTGGTTCGGGGGCGCCTTTTTGTGGCTTCAGATTCGCGGATCCAAAGTCTCGCTTCTTCTACTTAAATTTCTGCTCAATCTTGGCGGCATAGCGATATTCCATGCCAACTGAAGTAATGTAGAGGAAATCCATTTCCTCCTAAATTTGTATATGTAGACAACTGCGGTATGTGAGCACCAACTGTCTCTCTGAATATTTAATACCCAACTTTGTGTGGAGGGTATGGAACAGATTCGTCAATTTGTGCACATCTTGATCCCTTTGCTGCTGCAACATGGTCCATTAGATGTAATTGTCCTCATAGCTCCCCACAGGGTAATATTATTCCTTGATGCCGTCTCGAAAAAAATTCCAAGTGGGTGTGGCCAAGAACAGAGAGGGTTACGCCTCGTCCTTTTGCTCACAGTAGGTTTCCCACTAGTCTTTAACACGAGGGGCAACTTTGAGGAGTGCAAAAATAATATTTTCTCGGTCGGAGAAATCATGGACCGAGAAATAAACTTCTAGAAAAATTAACCATTTATCTGGCCTTCAAATACGGGAATGTCAAATTTTACCTGTACCTTGAAGGGAGTGGCACATTGAGAGTGGTTTTTGGATGCAGATGCGCTGTAGGTGGGCAGTCGTTGAAGGATTTGAGCAAAGTTATCCATCATTGCGTTCCTTTGTTTCTCAAGGGCCTCCTCGAGAAATATTTTGATAGGATCTCCTACTCCCTCGTCTTTCTTTTCTTTTTCCAAGGGGTGTCATCGGGTTTTGCGAGGTTGATCTTGCAGGGGTTCAACTAGATCGAGTCTTAACTCCTCATACCCTGACCTCGTTGGGGACACGCAAAGAAAAACAGAGAAAGAGCAGACCGCTCTGATACCACTGATCCGAATTTATGCAAGAACGCAATGAAATAAAAAAATAGACATAAACACAGAGATGCAGTGGAAATAATACTTCATTTCATTAATATCAAATAACTAAAATGTGTTTACAGATAGAATGGAAACAAACTAGCTAGGGCGATGGTAGTTTATCTCTGAGGAGAGATGTGGTGCCTACATGCCTCTGAACTATGTTACAATGATGCTCGAGGGCCTATTTATTATTAAGAAACAATGGAAAACTCTAAACATCCAAAAACCTAACCCAGGAGATGAAGCACCAAAACTATGGACCCCGTTTGGGTAAATTGTTGTTTCAACTTTCTGGGGACATAAATTTGGCATACAATATCCCTTTGACATGCACCATACCTCGTTAGAAAGATCTATCCGAGGAGTACACATTTTGGTGTGAGAAACATTGGGCTAGGGACGCATGTTTCTCCCAATTTTCCCAAAAAATGTCGTGTAGGGCCTCAAAACGGCTCCAGAAGTTCAGTCCCCGTAAAATTGCTAAAAATAGTAAGTTGTGACGAAACTCAAAAACTGAAAGAACTGATGGTGGGGGTTCAAATGGAATAGGTGGGTGGCCACCAATATCCACTTGGATCATTAGGGCTTCCAAACATATTCAGAAGTTCAGGACCCAAAAATCTGCTAAAAATAGTAATTTGTGCTGAAAGTGAAAAACTGAAGGAACTGATGGTGCGGGTCCAAATGGAATAGGTCGGTGGCACAAATATCCACCTATATCATTCCTCCCTCCTTAGGAAGAAATGGTCCCCATTGCGCTAAGTTCCTGGCGGACATGCTGGATGCATTCAATAAATTTGGTTGCCTTAGACAGTACATGTGTGGATTCTTGTTGTGTAGTTGCATGAGGTATGTCAACATCGGGAAACGGTGTGTTGGGGGTCAAATCAATGGAGTTTTTGTCCTGACAGTGTAGAGGAACCTTTTTGGGTGAGGAGAAAATGTCCTCGTATTCCTCCACGACTTTGTCCATCTGTTGCAATTGTGTAGAGGAGCCCCGTTTCAAGGCTATGGCCACAATATTCTTCTTTCTCTGTAAGCGATTTGTAAGGAAAATAAATTTCCTGGTTTGGGAAACAATCTTATTGCGTTTTTTTGCAACAGTCAAGGAGATGGCAAGAGGCAGTACTACCTCTCGTATCCTATACAATTTATTTCCAAAAGTAATAACAACATAACGAGGCCTAGACTCATACACAACATGTCGCCTCCACAAGTATGGTTGGCCCAATTATACATTAGCTAGATCAAGAGGAACAACATCACACAATACCTCATCCGTGAATGACTTGATGCTGTATGGAAGGTGGCACTGTTGGCGGATGCAGAGATCTTTCCCTGGGTGAAGCCACCGATGGTATATGACTGCGGGTGTGCTATGGTCGGTAGGCTCAGCCGATTCACGATATATAATGAAATGAGGTTCTTTTGGCTTCCACTATCGACAAGAAGTTGCATTGGAGAACCCTTCACCCGCATCTGCAAATGGAAGAGGCGCTCCCCCTCCTTTGGATTCTCAAGATCCTCCCTCTGGAGCTTGGTGGTGGCAACAATGGCACTAGGGTCTGCATCAATGATCTTCTTCCCTTTTTCATCTCCCTTGGTTGGTTCTGGCTTAGGATCAGAAAATGCATCTAATTCGGGTGCTTTCAGTTTGGCCACCAATGACTGTTTGGTTTGACACTCATTTGTGTTGTGAGTGGGGCTGTTATGAAATTCACACCACTTCCCCATGTCCTTCTTTAGATTTGTGGTGGTGTTATGAGTTGCCCCGCTTTGGCTCTACCCCTTGTTTTGTGTTTCAGGGGCACCTTTCCCTGGCTTTGGATTCATGGATCCAAAGTCTCGCTTCTTCTGCTTAAATTTCTACTCAATCTTGGCGGCATAGAGATATGCCGTGCCAAGGGAGGTAATGTCGAGGAACTCCATTTCCTCCTGAATGTGTCTGTGCAGAAAATTGCGGTACTTGAGCATGAAATGTATCTCTGAATCTTTAATAACCAAATTTGTGTGCAGTGTATGGAGAAAATTGGTCAGTTCGTGCACATCTTGATCCCTTTACTGCCGCAACCTGGTCCATTGAACTTAATTGTCCTCATAGCTCCCCACGAGGTAATATTGTTCCTTGATGCCGTCTCAAAACGAATTCCAAGTGGGTGCGGCCCAGAATAGAGAGGGTTCCCCCTCGTCCTTTTTCTCACAGTAGGTTTCCCACCAGTTTTTGATATGGGGGGTGGCTTTGAGGAGTGAAAAAATAATATTTTCTCGGTTAGAGAAATCATGGACCGAAAATACCCTTCTAGCAAATTCAACCATCTATCTATGACGTCTGCATCTATCTGGCCTTCAAATATAAGAATTTCAAAGTTTACCTGTACCTTGAAGGGAGTGGCGCCTCCAGAGTGGTTGTTGGATGCAGATGCGCCATAGATGGGCAACTGTTGAAGGATATGAGAAAAGTTATCCATCATCGTGTTCCTTTTTTCTCTAGGGCCTCCTTAAGAAATATTTTGATAGGATCTCATTCTCCCTCATCTTTATTTTCTTCCACCATGAGGGGTTGTCGGGGTTCGCGAGCTGATCTTGCAAGGCTTCAACTAGATCGAGCCCTAACTCCTTATACCTTGACCTCGTGGGGACATGCAAAGAAAAACAAAGAAAGAGCATACCACTCTGTTACCGATGATCAAAATTTATGCAAGAATGTAATAAAATACAAAAATAGACATAAACACAGAGATGCAATAGAAAAAACTCTTAATTTCATTAATATCAAATAACTGAAATGTGTTTACAGAAAAAATGAAAATAAACTATATAGGGCGATGGTAGGTTATCTCTGAGGAGAGATGTGGCGGCTACATGCCTCTGAACTACGTTACAATGAGGCTTGAGGGCCAATTTATTATTGATACACAATGGAAAACTATAAACATCCAAAAACCTAACCCTAGGAGATGAAGCACCAAAACTATGGGCCCCGTTTGGATAAATTGGTGTTTCAACTTCCCTGGGATGTAACTTTGGCATACGATCTTCGTTTAACGCGCACCATGTCTCGTTAGAAAGATATATCCAAGGAGTAATACTTTTGGTGTGAGAAACAATTGTATATGGACTTATGATGCTCTCGGGTTTCCCAAAAAACGTCGTTTAGGGTCTCAAAACAGCTCTGGAAGTTCAGGACCCGAAAAATTGCTAAAAATAGTAAGTTGTGACGAAACTGAAAAAATTGAAGAACTGATGGTGGAAGTTAAAATGGAATAGGTGGGTGGCCAAAAATATCCACTTGGATTATTAGGGCCTCCAAACGGCTTTGGAAGTTCAGGACGCGAAAAACTGCTAAAAATATTAAGTTGTGCCAAAAGTGAAAAACTGAAAGAACTGATGGTGCAGGTCCAAATGGAATAGGTGGGTGGCCACCAATAACCTCTTGGATCATCTAGACTTCCTCTTTATTTCTTGTAAGAGCCATTAACATCTTAAATCTCTCTTCTATTTAACCAAAGAATGCTTGTCAATCTTCAACATTCATCTTCAAATAATGAACTAAATTTATCGAAAGCATCTAAAGCACTAGGGTTTCTCTAAGAAATAATATCTATAATATTTTTGACAAATCACTACAAGAAGCCAAAAGCACATTGGTGCTTGGAAATGACAATGGATTAAAAATCTCTACATGTACAAACTTTGACACCTTACTTTTTATCCAAGCTTTACTCATCTTTGCAACCTTCTTGTATTGAGTCTTTTCAAGACATGCTACACATTAGGGGAGGGAAACCATTAGTGTTGCGCCCTCTCTTCCATGACGGAAATCTATGTGGCCTACCCAATATCTTTCGTATGACACGTATCGATAATAAAACACCACTTGTCATGGTTGGTGGGAGATATTAGTATTCATATTACATTAGGGTTTAGGGCTTCTCTTGACCCATTTTGTCTAATGTCTTTGGCGCCCTGTGTTATCTTGTCCAGGCTTGGTGTGTGGGAACTTTGCTTCGCTAGTGATGGTTCAATTTGACTCTAGTTCCTATTCACCTGGTCCGCCATTGTTGCGCTGCTCACCCGAAATTATTTTTCGTTGAGGTTTGTTTGGGGTTTATGGGTCTGCCATTTTTGCATTGCTATATCATAATTGTGGTTTTCAGAGGTTGGTTTGGTGTTTATGGGTCCACCATTTTTACGTTGCTCACATGAAATTATTGCTTGCAGATGTTGTTGGGGGTTTATGGGTCCATTATTGTTGAGCTGCTCACTCGACATTGTTGTTTGCAGAGGTTTTTTCAGATGTTATGGTTGTGCCTATGTCTATTCCTTCTGCTTCGTGGGGGGTTTAACAATGGTTTGCAAATGACCCAATGGGAGATTCATTCTAGTTTGGTGGTAGACATGCAGGTCGGTGGTTGAATGTTAAATTTCTTGGTTTTTTTTGCAAATATGCCTGTAATTTTTGTGGGTTTTATAAAAAATGCTAATTTTTTTCTATTTTTGTTGCAGGTATTTTGTATGGCTGATGTTGAAGATTTTAGGCGAGGTTTGGGGAGACATTTAGACGTGCCAGTGGCTTCTGCAGTTCTATGGTAGGATTCTAAATCGTACCAACCACTATGTGTTTTTGAACACTTGAATTTGCTGTTGGGAATTTAGCTCTGGTTGTGGTTTTGTGTTTTTCAACACTTGAATTTGCTATTTTGCTTTGCTTTTCTCTTTGTTGTTTGATTTAGTTGTTGGTTGTTTTTATGCTTGGTGTTGTTGCTTCTAAATTGGCCTTGTCTCTTGCTTTCTTCGAAATTGGGGCTTGTCTCTGTTTTGCTTGGAAATTGGGGCTTGTATCTTGCTTGCTATGAAATTGGGGCTTGTCTTTGGCTTTCTTTGAAATTGGGGCTTGTCTCTGGCTTGCTTTTATTCATGGTGTTGCGGCGTTTCCACCATTATGGACTAGTTTGAAGTATATTTTTATCAATGTTTGAGAAATGGGTATAAATTAACATCTCAATACCTGGTAGAGATGAAAAATTCAATTTAGTAGAATTTAGTTTGGTTCTGGATTGAAATGTATTTGTTTTCCTCGAAATGAGATATTTATATGTTTCTAATATATCAATAACACCGTTTTAAATATTAATTTGAAAAATATTTTTCTTTCTAATTTGTAATCGGTCTTGGCATTGCTTTAAAACTTGTGACTGTCTATTCTGTGCTATTAGCTGAGTTATGCAGTGTTTAGTGATGTCATCTTATGTGCTTATGAAAATCTAACAACACACAATGTATGACAATACATTCTGTACAGGTTTTGATTTGGGCTTTAAGGGGTTATTGCAGTTTGATTCAGAGCTAATTTTTGCATTGGTTTTCTAGTCTAGAATGTGTCAAGACTAACACTTTCTTGGGCTTGATTTTGGATGGGAAATGTTCATTTAATTATTCTCTTGGCTTGTTGATTCATTATTTGGATTGTTGATGCTTCACCACACATGTACTCTCTTTGTATTCTAATATAGCTTAGTTATAAATGTGTTGTTAACCATTTGGTGTGTAGAGGCACAATGGAAGCTATTATTTTCATTCTCATGTCACTGTGTCAGAATTCTCCATTATAATAGACTATAGATGTGTCTTGGTGCTTCTTTAAATATTTTCACTGTATGTTCTGAGTTTTTAGTTGAGTTATGTACTGTTTAGTGAGGTCATCCTATATGTTCAGGAAAAACTAACAACACACAATGGATGACAATGCATTATGAATTGGTTTTGATTTGGGATTTAAGGGGTTATTGCAGTTTGATTCAGAACTAATTTGTGCATTGGTTTCCTAGTGTAGAATGTGTCAATATTGACACTTTCTTGGGCTTGATTTTGGATGGGAAATGTTAATTTAATTATTCTCTTGGCTTGTTGATGCATTATTTGGCATGTTGATGCTTCACCGCACAAGCACTCTCTTTGTCTTCTAATATAACTATGTTATAAATGTGTTGTTAATAATTTGCTATGTAGAGGCATGATGGAAGCTATTATTTGCATTCTCATGTCACTATCTAAGAACACTCCATTATAATAGAATATAGATGTGTCTTGGCACTGCTTTAAAATTTTTCATTGTCTGTTTTGTGATGTTAGTTGAGTTATGTAGTGTCTAGTGATGTCATACTATGTGTTCAAGAAAAATTAACAACACACAATGGATGACAATGCATTATGAATTGGTTTTGATTTGGGCTTTAAGGGGTTATTTCCGTTTGATTCAGAGCTAATTTGTGCATCAGTTTTCTAGTCTAGAATGTGTCAATATTGACACTTTCTTGGGCTTGATTTTGGATGGGAAATGTTAATATAATTATTCTCTTGGCTTGTTGATGCTTCACCGCACAAGCACTCTCTTTGTCTTCTAATATAACTAAGTTATAAATGCATTTTTAATCATTTGCTGTGTAGAGGCATAATGGAAGCTATTATTTGCATTCTCATGTCACTATGTGAGAAATCTCCATTATAAAAGAATATAGAGGTGTCTTGGCATTGCTTTAAAATTTTTCGCTGTCTGTTTTGTGATGTTAGTTGAGTTATGTAGTGTCTAGTGATGTCATACTATGTGTTCAAGAAAAATTAATAACACACAATGGATGACAATGCATTCTGAATGGGTTTTGATTTGGTATTTAAGGGGTTATTGCAGTTTGATTTAGAGCTAATTTGTTCATTGGTTTTCTAGTCTAGAATGTGTCAAGACTAACACTTTCTCAGGGTTGATTGGGATGCGAAATGTTCGTTTAATTATTCTCTTGGCTTGTTTATGCTTCACCAAACATTCACTCTCTTTTCCTTCTAAGATAACTTAGTTATAAATGTGTTGTTAGTAATTTGGCGTGTAGAGGCATAATGGAAGCTATTATTTGCATTCTCATGTCACTGTGCCAGAATTCTCCATTATAATAGACTATAGATGTGTCTTGGTGCTGCTTTAAAACTTTTCACTATCTGTCATGTGATATTAGCTGAGTTATGTAGTGTTTAGTGATGCCATCCTATGTGTTCAGGAAAAAATAACAAAACAAAATGGATGACAATGCATTCTTAATGGGTTTTGATTTTGGATTTAATGGGTTATTGCAATTTGATTCAAATATAAATTGTGCATTGATTTTCTAGTCAATAATGTGTCAAGACTGACACTTTCTTGGGATTTATTTGGGATGGGAAATGTTCATTTAATTATTCTCTTGGATTGTTGACGCTTCACCGCACATGCACTCCCTATTTCTTCTAAGACAACTCGGTTATAAATGTGCTGTTAATCATTTGGTATGTAGAGGCATAATGGAAGCTATTAATTGCATTTTCATGTCATTGTGTGAGAATTATCTATTATAATAGACTATATATATGTCTTGGCCCTGATTTAAAATTTTTCACTCTCTATTCTATGCTGTTAGCTAAGTTATGTAGTGTTTAGTGATGTCATCCTATGTGTTTAGGAAAACTAACAACACGCAATGGATGAAAATGCATTCTGAATGGGTTTTGATTTGGGTTTTAAGGGGCTATTGCAGTTTTATTCAGAGCTAATTTGTGCATTGGTTTTCCAGTGTAGAATGTGTAAATACTGACACTTTCTTGGGCTTGATTTGGGATGGGAAATGTTCATTTAATTATTCTCTTGGCTTGTTGATGATTCACCTCACATGCACTCTCTTTTTCTTCTAAGATAACTCGGTTATAAATGTGTTGTTAATCATTTGGTGTGTATAGGAATAATGGAATATATTATTTGTATTCTCATGTCACTATGTCAAAATTCTCCATTATAATAGACTATAGATGTGTCTTGGAACCGTTTTAAAGCTTTTCACTTCTTGGTCTATGTTGTTAGTTGAGTTATGTCGTGTTTAGTGATGTCATCCTATGTGTTCAGGAAAAACTAACAAAACACAATCGGTGATAGTGCATTATGTGCGAGTTTTGATTTGGGATTTAAGGGGTTATTCCAATTTGATTTAGAGCTAATTTGTGCATTGGTTTTCCAATCTAGAATGTGTTAAGACTGAAAATTTCTTGGGCTTGTTTTGGGATGGGAAATGTTCATTTAATTATTCTCTTGGCTTGTTGAAGTTCACCGCACATGCACTCTCTTTGTATTCTAAGATAACTCAGTTATAAATGTGTTGTTAATCATTTGGTGTGTAGAGTGGATGAAAATGAATTATGAATGAGTTTCAAATTGGGATATACGGGGTTATTGCAGTTTTATTCAGAGCTAATTTGTGCATTGGTTTTCCAGTCTAGAATGTGTCAAGGCTGGCACTTTCTTGGGCATTATTTGGGATGGGAAATGTTCATTTAATTATTATCTTGTCTTGTTGATGCATTATTTGGCTTGTTGATGCTTCACCACACATGCACTCTCTTTTTATTCTAAGATAACTCAGTTATAAATGTGTTTTTAATGATTTGGTGTGCAGAGTGGATGACAATGCATTTTGAATGGGTTTTGATTTGGAATTTAAGGGGTTATTGTAGTTTGATTCAAAGCTAATTTGTGCATTTATTTT
Organism: Pinus albicaulis; assembly: GCA_034641835.2. Classification (NCBI taxonomy): domain Eukaryota; kingdom Viridiplantae; phylum Streptophyta; class Pinopsida; order Pinales; family Pinaceae; genus Pinus; species Pinus albicaulis. The sequence goes on along the minus strand of CM076577.1, from coordinate 259,876,381 downwards.
TTAGTCTATAATGTGTCAAGACTAAAAATTTCTTGGGCTTGATTTGGGATGGAAAATTTTCATTTAATTATCCTCTTGGATTTTTAATACATTATTTGGCTTGTTGATGCTTCACCACACATGCACTCTCTTTGTATTCTAAGATAACTCAGTTATAAATGTGTTGTTAATCATTTGGTTTTTAGAGTGGATGAAAATGCATTCTAAAAGGGTTTTGATTTGGGATTTAAGAGGTTATTGCAGTTTGATTCAGAGCTAATTTGTGCATTGGTTTTCCAGTCTAGAATGTGTCAAGACTGGTACTTTATTGGGATTGATTTGGGATGGGAAACATTCATTTAATTATTCTCTTGGATTTTTGATGCATTATTTGGCTTGTTGATGCTTCGCTGCACATGAACTCTCTTTGTCTTCTAAGATAACCCAGTTATAAATGTGTTGTTAATTATTTGGTGTGTAGAGGCATAATGGAAGCTACTATTTGCATTCTCATGTCACTGTGTCAAAATTATCCATTATAATAGACTATAAATGTTCCTTCTAAGATTGATTTTGGTTACAATTCCGCATACAATATGAAATAAATCAACCTAGGTTGTAAGCTAAAATCTTCATGTGACAAGAAAAAGAGACAATCCATCCAAAATCCACATCCTAATGTGGTTACAACAAAAAACATATGACACCCCTATTATTTATGGCCTTGAGAATCTCCAGTGCCAAAACACCCAGAATTGTATGTTTGAGCCCAGTGGATTGGCCTACCTAAAAAGCGTTGATTTCGTTGTGGTTTATTGCTTCCATATGATTGAGTCCAATGTGCCCCTTCCAACCATGGATGAATTGAGTATCCATACATCACACTTACACTACTAACCCCTGCATTAAGTGGAGGTGTGTGATGAGCATACATAGAATTTACACCTCCTCTGGTAGGAATAAGGCAAGTGGGAAAACCCCCATTTTGATATTGAGGAACTTTAATGTTTATGAGGTCTTGGAATAATGGTGGATTATCTGCAATATTTTCCAATGTGTTTGACATAATCTTGGTTTCATCAGTTGTGCTTGCATCATTGTCAACCATATTGGTCATCACTTGTTCCTTTTCAAGCATTTGTTTATCCTTTCTTGCTTCCTTTTCCCATATTTCCATTTTTTTTTGTTGGTCCTTCTCTTTCCTTGTTTTCTCTCTTTCAAGCCTTCCATTTGCTCGACATTGTGCTGCAACAATCCTTGTTGCCTTCTTCTCCTTATCTAGATCCTTAATTTTTGTTTTAATTCTTGAGTTTAATTATTAATTTTCATACTCAAATAATATATAGTCTTCTGAGGTGAGTAACTGTGAACTTTGGCCCAAATGAAAACTACACTCTCTCTACTGGTGGCTTTAATAACCGACCAAGTAACTTCTCCAACCCCCCCACCTACATGTCATTGCTTGGAACTTGCCTTTAAATATGAAAGATAAATGATTGAACTATATTGTTATCTTCATTTGATTCCTCATTATGTGCTTCATCTTCTTCCATTGATATATTGTACACAAAAAAATGAACAATTTCATTGTTCAATTCAACTGGTTGTGAAGGCACATTCATGCTTTGTTCATTGGTTCTTGAGACAAAATTTTCGTTCAAATTAATCATGGTTTCTTCCTACCATGATGGTGGGGTTACTTGTCTTGGCAATGTCAATTGGTCATTGTTTCTTCCTAGTGCAATATCAATAATGTCATTTTCAACTACATCTTCATTGTCAATAGCATGTTCAAAAATGTCATTAACAATATCAACAACATAAGTTCCATATTCTTGAGTTGGTAGAAATTCCTCCTTGTTACTATCAATTTGCTCATGATTATACTGTGTTTCACATAAATTTTCATCATCATCACCATATAAGTCCTTGCGAGAGGGAAATCAGATTACCAACTGCAACCACATCATCCTGTTCATCTACTTATTCTTGCACTTCAACACCTGTTTGGACATGCACTTCTTCCTGACCATGCACACAAAATGCCTGGCTACAACCACTATCATGCATAAGAGCATCATAATTAATTTTTAAGATTCCCGTCTAAATCCAACCTTGATATTTGATGGTGTCAGAGCCCTTTTAAACATTTTACTTGCAAGCTCTGCTAGCTCAAACATTTACACCTCAACCCCTTGATTTTTCTCCATCCATGCGGTACGCTCTGACCTGAAATAGTTCTTGAAAGGGAAAAACACACTAAAATCAAGCGGTTGCAATCCATGAGTGGTATGATCAGGAAATGTTAACATGTCAATGCCCAAATTGTTTTCTTCCTCAATTGTTTGTAAAACAATGTGGCTTCCATGGCCATATAATATCAATAGGTGTTTGTTATTAGGTGATACACAACCTGGTACAAATGCAACAAAGTGAAAAACAAAATTTTAAAAAATTTCTTTAGTCATCCATGCATGGGGATGTGCAGCCATGTGTGCACCTGGTTCACAGTTTTATATATAGTTTTTCAGTTTATTTTTACCTTTTACTAGATAAAATCCTGGGATTGAAGCACCAATTTCATTGAAACAACATAGAATAGTTATCCACTCCCTTCTCTTAGGAAAAATATTTGGCATGTTTCAGCTCCCTCTCTTGGAAATTACTCACATGCCACAATTCCTTCCTTCCTGTAAACCTGTTTCATCACTGTTCCATATATGGTTTGCACCATAAGAATGTTTATCGTATGTACTAGAAAGGGTGTCATAGAACTTACATACAACAACAAGGTGAAAATTTAATACTTTTTTCTTTTTCAAGGCCCTCAACTGTACACAATATAAGGTCTAGATGCCTTTTTGTAAACTAAAACCACCATGATTTACCAGGAAACCCATCTTTGAATGGGTTTAGCCTCCCTTGATAGATTTGAGCAATTGTGGATTTGAGTTGTATCAACTCTAGCCCATGTCCCAACTGAGCCATCTCTTTACACCACTCAACCACCTCAGGCTCCTCCTTTTCAGTCACAACTGTAAGAGGCCCTCTACGTTTTGTATGAGTGAGCCCATTTATCCAATAATGTATTGATCAGGGAGGAATACCATGTGTTTTTACAAATGCCTAAGCTAAATATCCATTAAACTCTATGTCGTCAATTGCATCTAACATTTATTCTTTTTTTTTTCCAACCTCTTATAGTGCTGCTATTTTTTGTTGAACTTTCCCCTTGGACTATGGTTGACTGATCTAAAAGGAGTGTATTAGTTTGCTGTGCTAAGTGTCCTTTAAGTGTACAATTTGTCTCCACTTGTTTGCTTAAGGATTGAGTATTTTAACCATGAAACATAAATGAGTTTGAGAGTTTAAGCATGAAAATAAGCCTAAATAACACTGTACAACAATGTATAGTAGAGAAATAAAATCACACATAAGTTTTACACAACAGGCATGATGAAGCAGTTCACCCCTCTTGGGCTACATCTGCTGTTCCAACTCCCAATGGCATGTCCCTCTTTGTAATTATGCTCAAAATTGAAAATACATGTGTTTAAAAGCCTCAAATGGATGTTTTCTCTGCATCAATGGCTCCAAAATGCTCAAATTAGTCTAGGTAGACTCTTGTTTCACCCAAATTGGTTAAAAATTGACCTCCCAAAGCCTTTTCCCAATCTGAGCTAGAAAATCTCCACTAATTGTGGAGAACTGCAGTTAGTTTGGCAAGAATCCCTAAATTTTAGCCTGGTGCTAAACTCCCGCCAGTATTAACCGTTTAAATTTAAATCTGGTGGTTATGGCAGGGTGGTCACAAGCCGACCCCCCACCTTAAACCTCGCGGTTTGTAGTTTTAAAACTCCACACAATGGAGCGAAACCCAGAGTTGGAGTTCTGAAGACCGCGACATTCATTACCATGCAAAACTGTGTATGTGATCAAGTTTTCTTCCGACGAAGGTTACAGTATAAGAAAACTATCACATTAAAATTTTTATGTCATGGGGTGACATGTGACCTCAACCAAAAAACCGCCAAAGTTGTGGTTTGTTGCAACCGTCGGTTAAATAGTTTGATATCGTGATTTTTAAAACATTTCCATGTGACTGCATCCACGAAGTCGTCAGAGAATGGTTTGGATAGCCGCCGGTGGTAGCCGTTGGTTCTTGGGCTGAAAACATATGGGGAGGGGGCTGGCCCCCTTCAATCCCCCAACTGTCAAGCACATAAAAAATAAAGTTAAGCGATGAAATTAGTTGGTTAAGACCCAATGTATAGGGGAGATGGTCACGAGGTTTGTTGGCGGGAGGTAGATCGTGGGTTTGACCCCCACTCCACCAATAAAATTTTGTTAAACCTGTCAATGAAACATTTCTGCCAAACTTGGAGCTTGAATCCAATTTAAACCTCCGCCATACTGTTTAGAGCACTCCTCCAAACTTGGTTGACCTCGTTGAAATGTGGGTAAAAAGACTTTATAATATATATATATATATATATATATATATATATATATATATATATATATATATATATATATATATATATATATATATAATCAATTAATCTTGCCCTTCAACCTTAATCCAATTTGCTTGCCATGGGGGGGGGGGGTGGGTATACGTGGTCCTTCCCCATTGGACATCATAAAATGACATGCCAACATTAATAAAATCAACTCAGACTTAGGAAATTTTTTTTTTTTCACTTCCTAGTCATTCTTGGAAAATTCGGCGATGCCACTTGGCGCGATGTCATTGGCTGCTTCTGGAGAAGAATTCCTGCATTGCTGAATGGACCTGCCACATCAACACTGTACTTGTTCTGCTCATTTTTTTGGCCTATTTTGGAAAATAGACAGAACGCGATATCTCCCTCATATGACATCAGTTTTTCGAACCGTTCACAACGCCGGAATCGCAACGACGAGAGCTACCTGTTCGCTCAGGTTTTCTACATTTTCGAGCACTTTCAATTTTGAGAAAACACATGATCTCGTGATCACACCTCCCCATTGGGAAGCTTTTGGACCCGAAAATATCTATGGATTATTTAACAAGAAGATAAGAATACTGTGTCCCCACTTTTCCAATCTTTATCCACTGAAATTTCCCTAATTTCATTAATCGGAGCTTTTCATGAAAAGACAAATTTTTCCTAGATTCTGTCGATCATCCATTGCTGCATTTGACACTGTCATGCTGCACATTTTATGAACTTGCAAAACAACAATCTAACTTTGCATTAAACATATTGTTTCTACATTGGTCTATAATCAAAGGAAACTTGAAATTTTTCTCACCTTGCATTCTGTCCTTATGGCGATTTTTTGCTACTTTGGCCTTGAACTTGTGTCGACTCGTGACCTTTTGGAAAATAGCAATGAACATTTCTGAATCCTGTGCCTTCCTTGCCAAGTTTCTTTTTCCTCTCTTTGACCTTTGCAACTTCTTGCACTGACACCTTGTTTTCAACACTGTTCAACACCAATGTCGACTGCTGCAACTGCTTGTCATCTTCTTTCAAAGACAACCTGATTTTAAACTGAAACAACTCATTACACACATCAGAATTTGTTTGAAAAGGATGATGTAAAACATCTCTTTGTTTAATCATCATCAATGTCAAGTTTTGGCTTGCATTGACTAGCCTCTTTATTTGCCCTGCTTTAACTAAAGAAGTGTCTAGTTTCTTACGATGAGCTCTCACAATATACTCCTTGCCATCTTTGAATAAATGGTATTTGTTCTCATGGCGATGGAAGATTTATTTCCTGTCATACAAGTAAGGACTTCCCAACACCATACCCGTTATATCAAGCAGAACAACATCTAATTCAACTGTGTTAATGAAATGTGTAGTTATTGCAAACCACAATATGCACTTCTTTCCTGTAAATTTGCATCCTTACAAATCCAACCAAGTGGATATGGTTTAAGATGTGGAATGGTCTCAAGATTAAATTTATTGACCAAGTATTCAGAAATTAAATTTTCTTGTGACCCACTGTCAAACAATGTGTCAATCTTGGTATGTTTGAATATGACCCTCACATGAAACAACTCAATTATCTCTTCTTCATATGGAGCTTGTATGTGACAGTTTGATGTATGAGAATTGGGTTTTGTTTAAATTTATTTCCCCTTCATGTTATTTAGTCCCATAGCTATGATTTTTGTTTGATATCCTGAATTTGACCCTAAGTCTTGTTCAACTATTGCAACAATTTTTCCTTTCTCTTTGGCATTCTCTTTGGCTTTCAAACTTTTTGGTTTCAACTTTGGATGAAGTTTCCAACAATGGTCTTCATCATGGCTAGTTTTAGAACAGTTTTTGCAAAATAATTTTCCCTTTTATTTTCTGATATTTGCATTTCTCTTTTTCTTCCATTTTCCTTTAAACTCATTTTCTTCATTCTCATATATGTTTTGTTTTCCCCATGCCTCCAAGTGTGTGTCTTGTACATAAACTTCATCTAGGCTTGTAGGGTTAAACATGAGGATAATATGTCTTAGGTAGGTATGTAATAATCCTATATACTTAAGAAAAATGTCTTGGCTCTGCAAATATACCCCTAATAAGAGAGCTCTTCTCCTAAATTCTTGGGTATAAACTTGTACATTTTGTCCCTTCAATTGTTTAAAATTTTTCCAGTCCATTATGGCTTTCTGCATGTGAGCTAATGGATAAAACTGTTGTTTATTACAGTAATGAAATTAGTCCATGATAGAATAATCTTACCATGCTTCTTGATCTCCTCCTTTGTCTTGGCTTCCCACCAAACAAGTGCTACACCTTCCCTTCTCAATGAAGCTAGTTGGATTTTGGTATCATCATCATGAAAGCTTTGGATTCTCAAATAGACCTCCAATTGCCTAATCCAATTATCTAGCTTTTCTGCATTAACTTCACCATTAAACATTAAAAATTCAAACTTAACATCAAGTTTTAGAAAAGGACTTTCACCAGTATTATTTGACTTGTGTGGTTGATGTACTGAAGATAAAGTAGAGGATGATGAGGATGAATATGAGGGTGGTGATGGTGACTTTCCACTGTCTCCATTTCCTCCATTGCCCTTCTTTGATTTATCTCCATCATTGTGGCCTCTCGATGATTCTTGTCCTTCCTTGAGAAGTTTGGAACTTTCTTCTTCTAGTTTCTCATTCCTTTCTTGATAAAGGACTCTAACCATGATCTCAATCAAGTCAAGAAATGATTTTCTGTACACTTTTTCTTCCTCTTTGGGATCCATCTCTTCATGGATTTCTCCTTCTCCTAGAGGCATGCTTAATGCTACTTCTACTTCTTTTGGAGGTGAACTAGGTGGTGGAGAATGTGGAAATCTTTCCCTCCTTTGTTGTGGCTCACTTTGAGAACCTCTTGCTTCCACCAATTTTCCTTCTCCTCTCTTAAGCTTGAGCCTAGGAAGCAAGTGAACACTTGAAAACAATTAAACAACCTTTGCACGCAAAAACACCAGAGATTAAATTCTAGCTCTGATACCAACCTGATCTGAAAGGAGTGTATTAGTTTGCTGTGCTAAGTGTCCTTTCAGTAATAAAAACATGTACAATTTTTCTCCGTTTGTTTACTTAAGGATTGAGTATTTTAACCATGAAAAATAGATGAATTTGAGAGTTTTAAGCATGAAAATAAGCCTAAATAGCAATGTACAACAATGTATAATAGAGAAATAACATCACACATAGGTTTTACACAACATGCATGATGAAGTAGTTCAACCCTCCTGGGCTACATCTGCTGGTCCAGCTCCCAATGGCATGTCCCTCTTTTTCATTATGCTCAAAATTGAAAATACATGTGTTTACAAGCCTCTAATGGTTGTTATCTCCGCACTAGTGTCTCCATAATGCTCAAATTAGTCTAGGTAGACTCTTGTTTCACCCAAATTGGTCTAAAATTGACCTCCCAAAGCTGTTTCCCAATCTCAGCTAGAAAATATCCACTAATTGTGGAGAACTACAGTTAACTGCAATTAGTTTGGCAAGAATCCCTAAATTTTAGCCCCACGCTAAAATCCTTCCAACATTAATTGTTTAAATTTAAATCTGGTGGTTAGGGCGGGGTGGTCACAAGCCGACCCCCCACCTTAAACCCCGCGGTTTGTAGTTTTAAAACTCCGCACAATGGAGCAGAACCCAGAGTCGGAGTTACGAAGATCGCAGTATTCATTACCATGCAAAACTGTGTATGTGACTGAGTTTTCCTCCGCCGGAGGTTACGGTATAAGACAACCGTCACATTAAAGTTTTTATGTCACAGGGTGAAATGTGACCTCAACCATGAAACCACCGAAGTTGTGGTTTGTTGCACCAACTGGTTAAACAGTTTGATGTCATGGATTTTAAAACATTTCCATGTGACCGCATCCACGAAGCCGTCAGAGAATGGTTTGGATAGCTGCCAGTGGTAGCTTTTGGTTCTTGGGTCGAAGACATATAGGGAGGGGGCTAGCCCCCTCCGATCCTCCAACTATCAAGCACATAAACAATAAAGTTAAGCGATGACCTTAGTTGGTTAGGACACAACATATAGGAGAGCTGGTCACAATGTTTGTTGGCGAGCGGTAAATCGTGGGTTCAACCCCTACTTTGCCACTAAAATTTTGTTAAACCTGTCAATGAAACATTTCCGCCAAACTTAGAGCTTGACTCCAATTTTAACCTCCACCATACTGTTTAGTTTTGATTAGTGGTTATCATTGATGTCAACCCAAGCAACACTAGGGGCTACCCCAATATTGCATGAGAATTTTTACTTACCAAATTACTACATTCTGGGTCAAGAATGCTTTTGAAGGTTTCTGCTTGTCGATATGTTTCCGTTGATATATGGCACACCACGTAATTCTTCACGGTTTGAGAGATATTCATGTTTGAAGTTTGTAACCCCAGTTAGTGGGATAAAACCCAATGGAGTTGTGGAATGGGTCATTGAAAAGTAAATAATTAATAATTTTTAAGCTCCTAAAATCCCTCCCACATTCACTTGTTGAAGCCCCTCTCAACCTAAGCATTTATATAAATTGTGATCCTCATATCCTCATGTATGGATTTCGCTATCCGAAACAGGTCATCGTGGAATTTGCGCTCTAAATTTTTTCTACAAAGGTTCAGAAGCTGAAATGTTTATGAGGCAAATCTAAAATCCTAAGGAAGCTCCTGTAAAAATTTCAGATTAGGGTGCGCAATATTGTCGGAGATATGATCTGTGGAAGTCAGTGTTTTTGCAGGCTCCTGAACTTCATCTCAAAGAAGTGACCTTGGGAAAATCGTCATAACTCTCTCTCTGAGTATCGAATTGGAATTCTATTAAAAGTGGAAGATAGTGCATGGACTGCAGTGTTTTTTATATCAATTTTAGAGCCAAATGAAGAAACAATGACACGTGGCACACCGTACACTTTCGCTCTACTTAAACAGTCCATAATTAGGGCATTGTGAGAGATTGGGCATAACTCTCTCTTGAAGAATCCAAATTGGATCAGACATGTGGAATTGGAAAGAAGAATTAGGGTGATACTACAAAATTGAAAATCACATATTGGAGAGTTGAAATAGCAAATATACACCAGATTCAATATCTAGATCCTAGAAGGCAAGAAAAATCTAGATCATGTGTTGTCAAGGGTTGCAAAGGACTAGAATTTCTAGGCAGCAAAGCAAAGAAAGGTGCAACATAGGGTAGAAGGACAAGAGTAGCAATCAAGGTGTAGAACATCAGCAAGAATTTCAGCACATGAAGTCTTCAAGTGGGCATCACTGCATACAGTCATTGTGAAGGTATCCTTGTACTAAGTCATTGTAAATACATCATTGTAAAAATTGTACAAGTGTTTATATGCCAAGAGTTGAAGAGGTGGTGTCGGGAGGTCTAGGATCATCATTAGGTGGTTGTGCCATAGTTGGGGTTATGGTCTAGTGTGTCTTCTTCTTCTACATCATCCTATATCATTGTAAAGTGGACCATTTTCCCTGGTACAAGAGTCCATTCTTGTTTTATTATTCTATAGGGTGGTAGGCTGGTGCATGAAGTCACCAACAGGTTCAAGATTGTGAAAATTTTAGGGTCGTAGGGTGGTGCTAAGGTGAGTTGTAGCTCATTGGGTATTGAGGCATCCGTTCAGTTGATTACTGAAGAATCTCAGGCATTGGAGTGTCCATCTAGTGGGAGCTGGAGAATAATGATTTTTAGATTCTAGGAAGTTGGAGCTTTATTTTCAATTGGAGTTGAATATTAAAGAATTATTAGAAAACAATTCAGGTGGTTTTTTTTCCTGGAGAGGGTTTCCACCTTAAAAATTGTGTGCATTTGTGTTCCTTTTGTTTACTGTTATCATTGTACAAACACTGATAATAATTAAAGATTAACTAATGCTCTAATTGAAAGGAATACTGATTCACCCCCCCTCATAGTATTTCCAAAATTTTTGTATTGGAGCTTGGTTCGTTCAATAGTAGTTTAACAACTGGAAGGAGGTCATGGAGCATACCAAGAATGGTGTACCTCTATTCAATGAAAATAATTATACACTCTGGAAAGGAAGAATGGAGGTCTATCTCTTGGCGCAAGGTTATGGAGTATGGGACACTATTCAAAATGGATTTACATCAACCGCGAATGAACAAGGTAAGAAGAATTTGGTAAATGATGCAAAAGAAAAGAATATTATTATCAGTGGACTTATTGAATCTGCTTATCATAAGGTGTTGGGTTGTAAAACTAACAAAAATGTATGGGAAAATCTTGAGAATATATATGTAGGTGAATCAAATGTCAAAGAAGCAAAGCTTCAAATATATAGAGAAAAATTTGAGCAACTCAGAATGAAAGAAGATGGCAACATTGCTGCATACTTCCAATACGTTGATGAAATAACCAATACTCTGGAAGGATTGGGAGAGCCAGTTGATGAGAAGACTATTATACGAAAGATTCTTAGAACATTAACAGGGAGATTCAACCCAAAGATATCGGTCTTAGAACACAGTGCAAATCTGGACAAACTCAGCAAAGAGGAATTACATGGAATTCTCATAGCATATGAAATGAGACTTAATGAAGAAGAGGGTACTTCACATCTAGAAATTGCGTTCGTTGCATCTAAGAAAACCAATAAGGACAAACAACCTTCAATTGAAAATACATGCACCTGCAAGTGTGAAGAAAAGGGAGATGATGAAGAAGGTCTTTCAGATGAAGAATATTCTTACTTTATGAGAAAATTAAAAATTGGTAATGGAAAATTCAAAGGTAAACTTCCATTGATATGTTTTGGCTGTGGTGAGGTTGGGCATTTCGCAGCAAAATGTCCGAACAGAAGTGATGGCAACTCAAAAGGAAAGAAAGGCTTTAAGAAATTCAACAAGCAAGAAAAAAGGAAATGATCCAAAAGGAACTTTCTCTCTAAAGAAGATAGCTCATCATTCGATGAAGAAAGTGACAGTGAAGAAGAAGCCAGTGAGAGAGTATTGTTTATGGCCAAGCACAATAAACAAGAGGTATCAAACAATGAAGAATAAGGGTTGACCATAGAAGAATTTTATAAGGAGGCATTCAGGATTATTAAAGAGCTCAAGGCTAGGAAGATCCGTTCCAATACCCTTGCAGAACAAGTTCAAGGTCTCAAAATTGAATTTGAAGAACACAAATGTATTGAAGAGTCACTTCAAAATAGGTTGGAAGAAAACAACCAAGAAAGGGAAGCATTAGAAGGTGAATTAGTCTCTCTGCGTAAGGAAGTGAAGAAGGAAAAAACTATACAAAAATATGCCAACAGCTTAAGGGCATTGGAAGAACTCATCAACAATCAACGATCTTACAACGAAAGAGCTGGCCTCGGTTACAAAGAAGAAGAAGCAGGACCTTCTACAACAAAATACAATGAACCTACGAGATTTGACATGCATGTAGACTTCATTGGACAAGATTCACAAGAACATCCTTGGAAGACGATTCCTCGACGAAGATTTCCATCCAGGTACCAACATAATTTTCATGACTATTATTATTCATGTGGAAAATTTGGTCATAAAGCTACAAAATGTCGCACGTACCCTAGGAACTAATACAATTCCAGGAGTTCCTTCAAATATGAACCTCCCAGGGCTCAACAAAACATCAATATATTTGAACATTTAAGAAATAATATGGAACGTTACAAATTTTAGAACTTTGGACACATAGCCAGAGACTACAGACTTGAAAATCCTCCAAAAGAATATTCGAAGCCACAAAATGAACGAACATGGAAGAAGAATAATACTAATAAATGTGCTCTTGCTCTCAAGCCTCAAAACAACAAAGATGTGAGGTATGTTGATAGTGGTTGCTCAACGCATATGATTGTAGATAGAAGGAGATTTGTATCTCTGAAAGAGAAGAAGGATGGAACTGTATCCTTTAGAAATGATGGATCTTCAAATGTTATAGGATCAGATACAGTCACTCTCAGAAGCAAATATGTTATATCCAATAATGTTCTATTGGTTGAAAACATGGATCATAATCTACGCAGTGTTGGAAAAATGTGTGATCAAGGACACATAACGCTACTCAACTCCACAAAATGTGAAATCAGGAAAGGCAGGTATGGTAAAATTGTGGCTACAGCAAGTCGAGCTCCAAACGAAATATATGTTTTGGATGAAGCAACTAAAGCATGTCTACTAGCTAAAGAAGATGAAAGCTGGTTATGGCAGAAACGAATGGGTCACATAAACTTTGACAATCTTGTCAGGATAAGCAAAAAGGAAGCAGTACGAGAAATGCTGAAAATATCAAAACCTTCCAATACACTATGTGAGGCCTGTCGACACGAGAAGCAGATAAAAGTCCAATTTAAAACAAAAGAACACTTTGCATCACATCCATTGGAATTGATACATACTGATCTATGTGGTCTTGTGAGAATAAAAGGCTTAGATGGAGAATTATATTTCATGTTAATGATAGATGAATATACTAGGATGACAACCGTCAGTTTCCTAAAGAAAAAAGCTAAAGCATTTGAGTGCTTTAAGATCTACAAGGAGTTGTTCGAAAATGAAACTAATTTCAAAATAAAGTATCTAAGATCAGAGAATGGCGAAGAATTCACTTCCAAATTATTTTAGCAATACTGTGACGAAAATGGAATAGAAAGATATTTTTCAACATTACAAACACCTCAGTAAAATGGAGTTGCTGAAAGAAAGAACAAAACCGTATAGGAAATGGGTATAAAAATGTTGAAGGACTCAAAATTGGATGAAAAATTATGGGTTCAGGAAATTGATACGACAATCTTCATTATCAACCGAAGTCTTCTCAGAAATAATTGCAGCAAGACCTTATATGAATTATGGAAAGGAAAACCAGCTAATGTAAAATATTTTAGAATCTTCGGAAGCAAATGTTATATCAAGAGAGAAGATCAAAATTTGGGTAAGTTTGAATCACGTGTTGATGAATGTATCTTTGTCAGTCACTTAAGAAAAATAAAGGCCTATAAATGCTATAATATAAGATGAAAAAATGTTGTGGAGAGCATAAATGTTACATTTGACGAAGATGGTGTTCTAACGAATAATGATGAGGATCTAGAATATTTGAAACTTGAGACAAAGGCTGAAAACGACACAGAGAAAATTCTAGAACAAGAAGAAACTATCAACCAGGAAGAAGTAAATAATGATCATCAAGATATACCAGAACAACAACAAGAAGCTCCTCGAAAGAGAACAAAAGAATGGATTCAAAAGAACCATCCACCAAATCAAATCATTGGTGACATAGATGAAGGTCGACAACTTCGTTCATCACAACAAGCTCACATTGCTTTTCAACAACCTTTGAGCCTAGTAGTTTTGAGGAAGCCAACCAAAATGAACATTGGGTATAAGCTATGAATGAAGAATTGGATCAAATTGAGAAGAATAACACTTGGGGATTAGTTCCACGACCAAAAGATAAAAATTTCATTGGGACTAAATGGGTGTTCAGGAACAAATTAAATGCAGATGGAAAGGTTAGTAGAAACAAAACAAGATTGGTTTTCAAAGGCTATGCACAAGTGGAAGAAATTGATTTCGAAGAAACATTTGCACCAGTTGCCAGAATGGAATCCATCAGAATGTTTCTCGCCTATGCATGTTCAAGAAAAATCAAAGTCTATCAAATGGATGTTAAGTCAACATTTCTGAATAGCGAATTAGAAGAGGTTTACATCCAAAAACCCGAAGGTTTTCTACTATCAGAAAAAGAAGACTATGTTTGCAGGTTAAAGAAGGCTCTATATGGTCTCAAGCAGGCTCCTAGAGCATGGTATGCTCATCTTGATGGATATCTATGTCAACAAGGGTTCAAGAAAAGTACTCTTGATAGAAATCTTTATGTACAAATAGATAAAGATAATTTAACAATCATTGAGGTATATGTGGATGATATAATATTTGTTAGCAATGATGATCAACTAAGTAAGAACTTTTTTACAAATATGCAAAGTGAGTTCGAGATATATTTACTTGGTGAGTTGACATACTTCTTAAGGCTTCAAATATCTTAGCAAGAGAAAGGAATATTTATATGTCAAGCCAAGTACATCAAGGAAATTCTCAAGAAATTCAAAATGGAAGATTCCAAACCCGTCCTTACTTTGATGGTAACATGTTTAAAATTGAGCATAGACGACTCATCTAAGGATGTGGATCAGGGGTTGTATAGATCTATGATTGGTAGTCTTCTATATGTAACAAACTCCAAGCCAAAGGTTATGCAAGCAGTTGGACGAGTAGCAAGATTCCAAGCAGCACCAAAAGAGTCACGTATTATTGCTGTCAAAATAATTCTTCGATATCTAAAGAGCATAGAAGAATATGACTTGTGGTATCCCTAGGGTAACAATCTCATTATTCAAGCCTTTACAGATGCAGATTGGGTAGGAAGCGTTGATGATCGTAAGACTACTAGTGGAGCAACATTCTATCTAGGTGGTTGTCTCATATCATGGTTGAGTAGAAAGAAAACCTCAATCTCATTATCTACAGCGGAAGCATAATACATTGCTGCGGCAACATTTTGTACTCAAGTCCTTTGGATGAAATAAAATTTGCAAGATCTTCAAGTACAATTAAGTGAGCCTATTCCCATATTATGTGACAAAACTAGTGCCATTGTCATCTCCAAGAATCCTGTCATGCATTCAAAAACAAAACACATTCCGATCAAATATCATTTTGTTAGAGAACAAGTCGCTGAAAAGAATATCAAACTTGAGTATGTTGGTACAAAAGAACAAATCGCTGATATCTTCACTAAACCTTGACCTCGTGAAGCATTTGAATATATTCGCCAGAAGCTTGGGATTCTCCCAAGTTATCATGATATTTTCCTTATTCATAAAATAAAGGGGGAGTGGAAGTATGTACAGGTCCATAGGATGGCTGTGTGTCAGGGGGAGTTACCCTTTGCCATTGATGTCAAAAGGGGAGAGAATGTTGTAGGAAGAGGTGTCATGATCGCAGGGGGAGTACTTGTGTTGCCATCAATGCCAAAGGGGAAGATTTTTTATTAGTGGTTTTCATTGATGTCAACCCAAGCAACGCCAAGGGCTACCCCAATATTTATTGGAATTTTGAACTACAAAATTACTATATTCTGGGTCAAGAATTCCTTTGATGGTTTCAACTTGCCGATTGTTGTATGGATTAATCCATCTTGCGGACAAGACCGATCTCCCTAGTACTAAAAGTATCTACCAACAAACAGCCAAATAGACTAATCTTTCTCTAAGCATATACGATCTATGAAAAACTCTATAGAGGTGTTAAGGACTTACCGTTTGTCCAGTGCTTGTTTGAAGTCGTCGTTATCCCTCGCGCGCTTGAAGGAGTTTTCCTCGTAAACCTGTAGTCACAAACAAGAGAAATATTACATAGCACCTGTATAGAAATCATCATAAACCATGCTTATCATAGTGATCAAGGAATATATGAAATAAACCATTGATTGAAAGCTTATTGAGAAAAATGAGTATATTTGTATTACTTTCAAAAGAAGAAAATCCTTACAACCTGAGCCATGATGTTGCACAGGACTTTCCGAGGTCCGAAGCAGGAGTCTCCTTTACTTTGATAAGTTCCGCACTCCTCCAACCAAGACAAGTAGAGGTATGTAATCTCTCCTCAAAAGTCTTAGTTAACTGAGTCTAAATCTCAACAACACTTAACCTCAAAATATTCTTAAGCTTGAACTCCCTTTGAGGCTACCCAATGCCTATTTTTATAGTGGAAAAGAGGAGGTTTTCTGTTCCAAGTATGAAGGGATAAAATCCTCCTTCAAAGGGATAAGCTCCTCACATCAAGGGGTTAGCTCCATAAGGTAAGGGATTCATGCACCTCACAAGAGCGGTTCTGCCACTGCAAAATCCATTCTAGAAGCTTCCAGAATTCAATTTTATTGAGCTTTTTGGGATTTACTTATGCATTTTTAATCTTACAGGGGTCCGCACCTATAACAAAGATAAAGTGTGTTCAGGAATGCAGGAAAGCTGAAAATTGGGTGCGGGACCGCAGGCAAGATAGCCAGAGAGTGCGACACCAAAGTTTAGGAGAATTTTAGGAACTTTTTTTCTGATTTTCAAGGCTTGACATGAGGAACTAATATGTTTAGACTTGCAAAGGGAGAAGTATGAGTGATAATGATCTCATACAGTTAGCAGAATGTCAAGGTGACAATTTTCAGTGTAATAGATTGCCCCCTAAAGTGCAAAGTCTGGAATAGATGATGCTGAAGTCTGTCATATATGAAGAGTGCAGCAATTTATCATTTCAAGGATCATCTTGTGGACACCCCAGTCAGCACCTGTAAAAAATTCAATGCAAAATATATATGTATACATATCATCACTGAGGTAGGCATTCCCACACTCAGATTAAAATAAAACTGATTCAAATGTTCTGATACAGGAATGATTTTGAGTACATCACAGTATAGACATGTGTGAATACAGTATGGATGCAGCCATCTATTTATAAATAGTCCACTGTATAAATGATAACAAAATTCCTCGCAGCCTGGATGGTAGAAACTAGATCCAGGGTCTTGATTTCCGCATCTCGAACTAGTACGATTCTATCCATACGAATGAATGTGTTGAAGTCGAACATGGTAGAAACCACTTTATTACCAGTTAATGATGTAAACTGTTAAC